>PVKP010001500.1:0-144399 GCA_004027715.1 Plecturocebus donacophilus | reverse complement strand
CTCTCCATTTCTTTATTTAGATGAGAATCACTTATGCACTTAGGGAATTATTCCTCAGCAGAGACACCACAGGTATCAGCTTTCTCAGAGCTGGATTGTTCTTCCCAAAAGCCAAAGGGAGCCTCATTGGTTTGAATGCTCGCTTGTGGGTGAGCCCGGGAGATGTGGAAGGCGGCTCATGACTAAGCAGCATGACATCGTTCACAGAAGTACTCGACATCCACTCATCACCAGCAGCAGATTGAAACTAATGTTTTAAGAGATTTTCAAGCTGCTGGGAAATTGTGGGTTTGAGAAATGTTCTTTAAAGCTTTTGCATTTCAAATTTCATTTCAGCCAAGATGTTGAAATGGTAACTAGAGGCAGGGACAAAGGACTGATCGTTCACACATTCTTTGCAGCTGCTCTTCACTACCCTCACCCCTGCGTTCTTCCGAAGGGCCTTCAGTCTGTTACAGTGCTAAAGCCCCACCCTGGTGTGGTGTGGGAAGAAGTCACAAGGGGCTCTTTCTACCCCTTGTGACTTCTTCCCACACCACACCAGGGTGGGGCTTTAGCACTGTAACAGTGCAGCAGAGAGTCTGCTGTGGTGTGGCTGGGGGTTGGTGTAGACAGCTTGGTGTCGAAAGTCAAAAGCAAATGGGGTTAATGTTAACACTGTTTTATTAAGCAAGAGAAGCGTCAGGAGTCATAGAGTCATAGAGGGCAGGGAGCTCGGAGAGCAATGTTGAGGCCCTCTGCTGGCTTGCTCTCTGGGAATTCATGCCGAACCACGTTCGTTCGTACCTGACCATGTTACATAGGCAGGGCTGGTATCCAGAACATGAGAATACTAGGAAATAAGAAGGTATTATTATCAAGTGTAACCAGGCTGGAATTTGAGAAAGTCCCAAGGTAAAAAATGTTCATCTAGCCCAAATCAACAGGTAGGCAGGGTAAGGTCAAGCTGCTAAAGGAAAAAGGCATATTAAAGTAGTCATCCCATCGGGAATGGGTAGTGCATCATCATGGTCAAGGTAATGGGCCATGGAATCACACAGAGCCGTGGTCACAAGCCTTCTTCCACCATGTTTTATTCTGTGGTGCCATCAGTGAGTGGAGCCAATGGTAACAACCAGCTCATAAGTTAGCCTATATTAAATAAGATAAACCAGGAAAAATACGTAACCCACTTTTTATTAGAGAGTATTTTGAAAAGAGTTTTAATCCTTGTGTTAAGGCAACCAGATCCCAACCCCTGCCAAATGCAGTGTTCAACACCACCGCCACCCCAAAATGCCAGGTTTCCATAGGGTCCTAGTCTCACATGCTTGGAATGCTCTGAATATGCCTCTTACCATTCCCATGCACCTGTATGATTACTACGTAGATTCCTGATTCCCTGCCTTCACTGATTTTTCCGTTTAATTTATCATCCTCCAAATCCTTCTCAGGCTAGCTGTCACTTGATATTAGACGCTGACTGGGGAGAACATGGCTTCTCTAGATAAACTGGTATTACCCCCGGATAAGCAATAAAGCCGTCTGGAATGACTGATGGATCATCTGTCTGTGAGTCTAGTCAAATATGCAGAGTTCTAAGATAGGACAGAAAGGAAACACACCAGATCCAGTCTTATCCTGTCTCTGACTAAGCAATATAAAGGGAAAGGTCTGTAATTGATGGAGAAATATGACACTTCTTATTAGAAAGAAGGAAGAAATGGAGAGGCAGTCTCCAACCCTCACTGGCATTGCAGTTCTGTTCCAGAAGGAGTATGGCTATAGAGCCCAAGAGAAATAGCAATGTACTACACAAGTCTGGTTTTCCCACATGAAAAATTACTAAAATAAAAGTCACACTCTTTAATACCAACCTAAGAGAAGTGTCAATATAAAAATGAAGTATTTAGTAACTGTATAATTATTTAACACATTTCTCCAAGTAACTCAAGTTGTTTATAAACTGGCTAAAAAACACCAGAGAGAATATTTTACTTAAATAAACCCAAGTGTTTCATTGCTAACTTTTAACTCACTTCTCAGATTTTGCCTAGCAGCGTCTAGAGTAAGTCAATATTAGATGTCTTCATGGGCCTTATAGAATCCTTTATCAAAGTCCTAACAAGTTTATCATTTGGATTTCCCAATCAATGAGTAGAGTATTTCTATCTCCTTTGATTAGCCATTTTAGAAATGGTTACCCATCATTCTATTGGCACAAACTATATTCTCTGAAGAGCAAGTTAAAAAGGAAGGCAGAGAGGGAACCAATGAGACCAAATGTCAGTTCTTAATCTAAAGCTCCAGCTGATCGAGATATGTGGAATGATGGTTACCACTCAACCACCAGATACCTCAACTGTCCCCATGGAGAAGTGAATAAGGGACAGAGTATGCCTGGAATAGAAGTGAATAAGGGATAGAGTATTCCCTGGAACTCTAGGGAACTTACTTCACATGGAATTATGAGGAGCTAAGAATCCACATCAAATTCATTTCTATAAACTAAGCCATGATCTGAAGCCATTTACCTCTCCAACTTGATCTCTTTCTACTCCCTCCTTTCCAGGCTCTCAACACTCTACCACAATAGAGAACTTGTTCAGTGACTCTTCATGCCCATTCTCCTCTCCAGTTCACATATGCCTTTCCCTTTACTAAGAGAATCTTATTTCTTCTCCTTACCTGGGCAATTCCTGCTGATCCTTTCAATCTCATCTCAGACCTTGCTTCCTCCAAGGTTCTTCCCTGTCTTACCAATTAAGTGCATTATATGTCCTTCACATGTGATTCTCTGTCAAAGTATACATTCCCCATCTTAGCATTCATCATCAACTTATTAGCTGAGACTCTTTCGTTGCAAGATGTGAAAGTCAACTTGGGGGAATGTAACCAATATACAGATATGGTGTCATCTCACAGAGGAAAGAACTAGAACCAGGAATTGAAAGTCGACAGGATTATCTCTCATCCCCATATTTTTGCTGACTTCTGCATATCTACTTCCTTCCTGCCAGTCTGTGGGTTGGTTTTCTCTGCTTCCTTAGCCATATGGGAAAACGTAGCAGGCCACAGATCTAGCCATATGTGGAAAATGAAATGTCCTTGAATGATGCTCCCACATTTCTGCCATAATTTTATTGGCTTCAGTTAGATTAGGAATCTAATGGAGGGCCCACTTTAGAGAAGAGTGCAGTAACTAATGGATCAGTTGTTACTCAAGATGTGCAGCCCCATCTTATTTGTAATTGCCTACTTATTTGTCTGTATCTTTCACCATCAGTAAGCTTTCTAAAAGTAGGTCAACCTAACATATCTATCTCATTCACCACTGCATCCTCATGAAATTGTGCCAGACACATAAAAATGCTCAATTTGTGATATAAAAGAAAGAGATGCCTATATAGTTCCCTCGATATCAGTGACTTCTTTCTAACTTCCAAACTCACTCTCATGCCTCTCTCTCTCTTTCACACACACACACACACACACACACACTCACTCACACTATTCCTACTATTACCAACTACTTTAATTGGTGATCTCCTATATCCCTTCTACATTTTAATCACTGTAAGATATTTCTTTATCCTCCACAAGGAGTCCAGGGACTTTTCACTTTATAAGTCTCTCCACCTGGGCTAACAAGAAATATAAATTATTTATTTCTTATTATGTTGCAGGTATAACAATAGGCATTTTACATACTTTGTGTTTAATCTTTATAGCACTCAATATTTCCCTCAGCTAAAACTCAGAAATATCTGAATAACTTGTTCAAGGTCACAACTAATAAATAACCCTAGTTCATCTGAGTATAAAACCTTTTATCTTTCTGCTTTCTAATCTCTCCACTCATGCAGTCCACTAGGATGTACACTCCTCAAATTCAAGAAGCATAGCTAAATTTATTTCTATATCCTCAGAGTCTAGTATATTTCACATGTCATATAAACATATTAAGTATGCTTAATAAATATTTGTTGTGCAGTGAGTACATGAATAAATGAATGAGTAGATGTACTCTACCTGGGGAAAAAGGATGCATTCACCACCACAGTAAAGTTTTTTTTTTCTGTCCCAACAACTTTGTAGTGCAATGTTCAGGTCCCACAGCTCCCACTTATGAGTGAGAACATGGGGAGTTTGGTTTTCTGTTCCTGAGGATTGTTAGTTTGCTGAGGATGTTTGTTAGTTTGCTGAGGATGTTAGTTTGCTGAAGATGATGGCTTCTAGCTTCATCCTACAAAGGACACGATCTCATTTCTTTTTATGGCTGCATATTATTCCATGGTGTATATGTACCACATTTTCTTTATCCAGCCTATTATTGTTGGGCATTTGAGTTGTTTCCATGTCTTTGTCATTGCAAATAGTGCTGCAGTAAACAAACATGTGCATTGGTCTTTATAGTAGAACAATTTATATTCTTTTGGGTATATACCTAGTAATGGGATTGCTGGACCAAATGATATTTCTGGTTCTAGATCCTTGAGGAATCACAATACTGTCTTCCACAGTGGAGGTTTTAAACATACCTCCTTAAATAATTACTCTTAGGGTTACTGATAAAAGAGAGAACAGGAAATAAAAATGCAATGACATATGAAAGATTTGGCCAGCTCACTTAAGAATTTGACTGCAAAGAACAACTATAGAATATACATTTTGAAATGCACATATATTATTTACTCAAATGACCATATTAAAGGACTTAGAGTGACACAACATATTTCAGTGTACTGGATACATATACAGCAAGGAAAAAATTATTTAACCCAATATAATTAAGCTAGGAAACAATATAAAAGAGCTAATTTAAGAACTGCCCAACTATTTGGAAATTTTAAAATATGCTTTTAAATAACCAACAGGTCAAAGAAGAAATCAAATGAAAACTAGAAAATATTTTAATATGAATAATGAACATACAACCTATGTAAATTTGTAGGTGAAGGAAAAGCAATTCTTAGAAAATAATAGTTTAAATACATACACATACTACATCCATAATATATGAAATATACACATGTAATATACTATATATGTATGTGAGAACAGTGATTTAAGGCTCCCACTCAGGAAAAAGAACATAAACATAATGGATTCTCAAAGTAAATACAGGGAAGGAGGATTAGAGCAGAAGTCAATAAAACAGAAAGCAAACATATAATAAAACGAAACAGAGGGAAGTTCTTTCAAAAATGTTAATAAAATTGATAAGTCGCTAACAATATAGAACAAGAAAAAATAAGTAAGAGAAGGCACAAATAGCCAACACCAAGGCATAAAAGGGAACATCACTACAGTTTCTGCAGAAATTAAAAAAAAAAAAAAAAAACAGAAAAAGGGTAGTGTTATCCACTTCATGACAAAAATTTGACGTCTTAGATATCAAAGTGTAAATATATGGTAAAAAATTTTGTTTGCTTAATAAAACTAACACAAAAAATTAAAAAATCTGAATAGCCCATATTAAGGAAGTTTATTTTGTAATGTAAATTCTATACATAAAGAATATTACAGGCCTTGACAGCTTCACTGGTGAAACCTTCCACATACTTGAAGAACAAATGTTAAACAAACTCTTTCAGAGAACATAAAAAGATTAACAAATAAGGCCAGGCATGGTGGCTCATACCTGTAACCCTAGAACTTTGGGAGACTGAGGCAGGTGGACTGCTTGAGACCAGGAGTTTGAGACCAGCCTGGCCAATGTGGTGAAACCTCATCTCTACTAAAAATACAATCATTATTCAAATGTGGCGGCATATGCCTGTTATTCCAGCTACTTGGGAGGATGAGACACAAGAAGTGCTTGAACCCAGGAAGCAAGGTTCCAGTGAGTGGAGATCATACCACTGGACTCTAGCCTGGGTAACAGAACTGAGACTCTCTCAAAAAAAAAATTAATTAATTAATTAACAAATAAAAAACCTTACAATTTATTCTATGAGGTAGGAATAACCTTAATACAAAAATCTGATAGGGCATTATGAAAAAGAAAAATTATAGGCAAATTTGGACACAGCAATTTTAAACAAATATTAGTCAATCGTACTCAGCAAAAATATAAGAATAACACATCATTAGTAAGTGGAATTTATTCCAGGGAAAGAAGAGGAGGATAAATTAACATGAAAAAATAAATCAATTCACTATATTAGCAAGATAAAAAAGAAAGCCTCTCAATAGATACAGAAAAACATTTAATAAAATTTAATATACATTCATAATAAAAAACTTTTAGTAAATGACAAATGGACATATTTTTAATCTAAAAAGGAATATTTACCTAGAAAACAAAAGCTTGTGGTAAAACATTAAGCCTGCTCCTTGTCATTCTCAACATCAAGAATGACACCAGAATCCCTGTAGTCACTTTTATTCAACATTGTAATAAATGTTTTTGCTAATGCAATAAAATAAGAAAAGAAGTATAAAGATCTGAAATAAAACAGTAAGAGGTCTATTATTTGCAGATAACATAAATATATATATAGAAAAATCATATGAAATCTAATTAACTTAATGTATCTTTAGTAAACTTGTTGCATACAAGATCAATATCAAAATTAAGTTCATTTCTGTACACCAGAAACAAGTAATTAGAAAATTAAAAGTTACAAATAAAACTTATAACACTATCAAAAATAGCTATATAGAAATAAATCAGACATATCCTGTGGAAACAGTCTAAATATAAATCACAAAACATTATTGAGATAATTAAAGATTCTCTAAATTAATGAAGGGTCATCTATACACATGAATTAGAGAATTCAATGGAGTTTTTCCAATCTGGGAAACATGAGAAGACTCCCTCTTTATAAAAATTTTTTTAAAAATTAGCGGTGTGGTGGTGCACACCTATAGTCCCAGCTACTCGGGAGACTGAAATGGGAGAATCACTGGAGCCCAGGAGGTCAAAGCTACAGTGAGCCATGATCACTCAACTGCACTCCAGCCTGGGCAACAGAATGAGACCCTGTCTCAAAAGAAAGAAAAAAAAAGCAGAACAGATAAACAAATTACAATTGTGTAATGTGTATCTTTTCATATCCTCTGGCAACCAAATAATGGAAAGAGTTAAGAGTACAAGAGATTTATTGAGAGTAATGTCTGTGAAATAAATGGGACAGCAGAGGGCACGGTAAGCCTTCAAACTGCAATGCAGATCTGACATTTGTGAAAGAGAGGGGGAAGAAAGGAGGATTGAATAAGCAAGAGCTGTAGATGATGATGTGGCTCTGATAATGTCTCAGGCAGTTCAAAGGGGAGCCCCAGTGCAAATATTGTCCCTGGAGGAGTGTCGCATTGATCAGAAATACTCAGACCTTAATGCTCTAGTCGTTGGCTGGATGCTGCCCACAGACAGTATATACACAACTTGCTGCTTCAGTGAATCCCAAAGGCTTTGTAGCTAGGGGCTGTCAGCCCACTCTTCAAGGTTGACCCTAGCATCTCTGTGTGTGCCATATAATGGAACACCATAAAACCAACACAAATAAACAAACTGTGAATACATATGACAATGTGGAAAGATCTTACACCCATAATCATGAACAAAAGAACAAGGCAGGAAAGAGCGCTTACTGCATGACTCCATTTATATAGAGTTCCAAAGCAGTGAAAAATAATTTATGGAGTTAGACATCAGAATAACGATGAACTTTGACGAGGACCTACTGAATGGGAAGAGTACGAGGTAGGCTGCTGTGACCTACACATGACAGCCTGGGTGGCAGTTACACATATGGTCACTTTAAAAAAAATTTATTGAGCTATATAATAAAATGTATGCTCTTATATATACACATATGTATGTATGTCTCACTTCAGTCAAAAACAAGTAGTTACTTTAGAAAATAAACATAGCCAGAAAAAGGTATTAACAGGAACAGAAGCCACAGCAAACCTAGAGAGCAAAAGCCCGAGAGAACAATGGCTTTGTGGATGATAATGAAATCAGAAAAGAATAAAATACATTTATTTTGAAGTAGAAGATTCAAATACTCCTACCAAAATATTTCTATGATGATTAAACCTGCATTATTAATGGGAAACAGGTGACATGCTGCTGTTTTATTTTCATAAACAACTCTTTGATGGGTTAATAGCTAATTAAATTTTTATCCTAAAAAAGCTTGTGCCGACTATTAGCTTAATACAGTACTTCTTAACATTTTCCAGGCTGACATAAGGGAAAACTTAGAAAAACTACCATTATCATGCTCGCTTTCATTGAATTTGCATTATGCTTTGCATAATAATTAATGTCTGTATTACTTAAATATCATCTTTATAAAGTGCTTCCCCACACAAGACATGCTGTTTTCTTTTTCCCTTGCCTAATCTATATCTATGTAAAGACTCAAAATGGTAACAGAATGGGGAGAGAACTGAGAAATGTATAGACCATAGGTCTGCGTTTGCAGGAAGCATTTTGGAACTAATGGGAATACTTACTCAATTAACAAATAAATATAAGAATTTGCTATCTGCTAGGCACTGCTTTAGGAGTTTTTCATTTGCATAATTACACATAGGCTAGATATAAATTCACACGAATGGAACCACAGTGTAGTAATGGAAAGAGTACAGGACTGAGATGCAGCTGAACTGAGTTCAGTCATACTTCTGTGACTAATTAGATCTCTGTGATACTGAGCAAGTGATAAAACATTCTGGCCCACAGGTTCCCAAGTTGTCAACTGAGGAGGAGGAACCAAATAATCTCTAAGATTCATTCTGGCAATTTTGCATTCTAGATTCGAATCCCACTGACCAGCCTTGTGACCTTGAGCAAATTACCTCCTTTTATGTTTAACTTTCTCATTTAATGAAACGGCTGTGGCAGATACTTTTGGTATCTTCCTAATTCCTTCATCAGGAATCCAACATTGTTCCCTTGTCAATCCCTTCCCTGAAGAAGTCAAGAGACAGTCCCCCCATCTCAGCTGTAAGCATGTTGCCTAATTAATTTAAGCCATGGCAATAACAGCATTATTCCCTTCTCCAGGGTTTGCTTTAGACATGGGTACCTGATGAAATAAATGCAGGTCAACAAGACGGGATGTCTGCTGGGAGTCACATAATGAATAATGGTCTTTTCTCCTCTTTGCTTTGTCATATCTGAGTATGATGACTGGTACTGCTATAGTCATCCTGGAACCCCATGGGAATCCAGCCTGAGGTGAGAGCAAAGCTAGCACAATATGGAAAACAGTAGGGTGCTTGGTACTAAGTACCTTTTGGTACGAAGAGTGCTGAGTATCTGGTAACATTCCTGAGCCAAAGATTGTACTGTGCCATGAGCCTTCCCTACCTCTTGACCATAGCTGTCTACTGGCTAGTAAGGAAACTAAACAATTATTCGTGCAACAAATATTTCATAATCTGTTCTGGACATTGAAAGAAGCTAGAAATAATGCAAGAAATAGTCACTTTATTCAGAAACTCAAAATGCATATGCAATAATAAGGAGCGATTATTGGAAACAATTAACAAAGAAAGGCTGGTATCCCTGAAAGAGTATTTCAGGCAATATACATTCTGCCATTTGAGAAAATGTGGAGATTGTTATGGATTAGAAGGATTAGTATACCAATTGGCAGGAAACAGACCACCAGAGGGAAGATGACTCTCCAATACAGCTTCAGATCCCTTAGACCTGAGACACTAGCCTTCTTCCATCTCTGTTGAATGTACAAGCAGTTACTGGCTTAAATCAATCTCTAATCGGTAGGATGGTGGAACGAGAGGACTTATGTCTAGGTGGAAAAATGTTCAAAGCCAAAGAGAATGTAACAGGCCAGTTTGAGATGGAGGATTTTTTTTCCTCCAGTCGTCATCACCTGGTTTATTATGGAAAAAAACCAGGCAAACATTTAAAAATCAGTGGTTCTCCAATCAGCCATCAGATAAATGAGCCACAGTAAATCTACAGGGCGGTCTAAACAGGGAAATGTGGCTTCTTTCCAACAAGTTTATCTGTTGATTTTATGTGAATCCAAAGGTTTTCCAGCTGCAACTAGGAGCTGGAGTATGAAAATGATCAGACCAATAGATTCTTTGTGATGAGAAGTGTTTCAGTGCCACAGAGATTATACAAGAGACTAGTCAATTCCTCAGAGATACACTTATCATCGCTAAAGTTTTACTTTCTCTTGAAGAAAAATAAATGGATATTTCTTTCTTATCTTTGCCTCTTTATGATAAGGTGGAACTTAACTGGTTCATGCCTTTTTGAAATAACTGACACTACAGTAACTACTGAAAATACGTAAGGAAATACTTGGTTTACCAGACCCTTTTATTTTGATCTCAAAGTCATAAAGGACAGAACTTTCCATATACTGATGAGCACCAAGTTATCTCCAAGTCATACTCTCTTCCACAGTTGAGAAAATGACTTGCTTGATGAATACTCATATACAATTTGTATAATTTCAGAGAGAAATAAAATCGATGTAGTTGTGGAAGTGTAAACTATTTGATTTCATTGAAAACAAAACCCACTAATCTATAGCTATTTTAATCCCCAGGCATTCAAAAAATAGTTTTGAATGTTATTCCCAGGAACACTGTTTCCCAGTGTGGTACATGAGCCCTGGGGAGGCAAGATAATTTTAGGAGATATGCTGATAAATATTTTTTATTTTATTGATTATATTTTTATTTTAGTGTGTTTGTCTTTAAAGGAAAAGACATGGCCAGGCATGATGGCTCATGCCTGTAATCCCAGAACTTTGGGAGTTCGAAGCAAGCGGATTACTTGAGGCCAGGAGTTCAAGATCAGCCTGGCAACCATGGCAAAACCCTGTCTCTGCTAAAAACGCAATAAATTAGCTGGGTGTGGTGGTGCATGCATGTAATCTCATCTACTCGGGAGGCTGAGGCATGAGAATCTCTTGAGTCTGGGAGACAGAGGTTGTAGTGAGCCAAGATTGCCCCACTGCACTCAGCCTGGGCAACAGAATGAGACTCTGTCTCAAAATAAATAAATAAATGAAAAAGACATATATAAATACAAACACACACACTCCTAGCACATCAAATCCATTATGTATACTTTTCACAAATGTATTTAAGTTTTAAAAGTGAGTTGATTTAAAGAAACATATTATTTAAATGTGGTAGGCAGAATTCTAAGATGCCCCTAAAGATTTCCACCCTCTGGTGCACATGCCCTGTATAAATGTCCTCCCTTGAGTATGGGAGGAAACTGAATATAGTGGAATAGTCATTGCCATGATTAAATTATGTCATATAAAACAATGTCATAGTAGATTAGGGGGACTTGCTGTCAGTTGACAGCTAGCAAGAAAGCAGAATCCTCAGTTTTACAACTGCAAAAAAAAACCTGAATTCTTCCAACATAATTGAGCTTAGAAGAGAACAACCACCTCCAGATCTGACATCTCATGACTTCTTGATTTCAGCTTTGTGAGAAATATGTATGTATACACACACACCAATTCTTTATATTGGCAACTAATTGGATGTTGGATGCTAAACGTGCAAATACTTATAATTTTGCAAGATATTAGACAAAGTTTAATTAAGTATTTAAAATGTCAAATAACACAATAGGGATGTAATAAACAAAACAGCCTGGAGAAAATTCTATAGAACGATGTGGTTCCTTTAACAAATAAATTGCAAAGAAGAGCAAGAGACACAGAAGGACTAAGAGAAAAACCTAAAGATTAAAAGAGATTTAGATGATCCAACAAATTGCAGTAAGGGACCCTGTGGTAGTTAATTGTGTGTGTCAATTTAAGTGGGTCACAGGGGTCCCAGATTACACATTGTTTCTGGATGTGTCTGTGAGGGTGTTTCTGAATGAGATTAGCATTTGAATCAGTAGAATCAGTTAAATAGAGTCTCCTCCCCAGTGTGGGCACCATTTAATTCGCTCAGGGCCTGAATAGAAAAAAAAGGCAGAGGAAGGGGAAATTAGCCCTATTTTCCTGTCTAGCTGCTGGAGCTGGGACAACTCATTCCGGTTTTTTCCTACCTGTGGAATGGAATTTAGGCCTTCACCTCCCGGGAGGTGGAGGTTGCAGTGAGCTGAGAATGAGCCACTGCACTCCAGCCTGGGTGATAGAGTTAAGACTCTGTCTCAAGTAAATAAATAAATAAATCATAACACATAAATAAATCAGCCAGGTGTTGTGGTGCACACCTGTAGTCCTAGCTACTGGGCAAGTTGAGGCAGGAGGATTGCTTGAGCCCAGGAGTTCAAGTCTTTAATGTGCTGTGATTGCACCACTGCACTCTAGTCCGGGCTCCAAGTCAGACCTAATCTCTTACTTTGACTTGCTTTAGGTATATTAATGATAGTATGACTTGAACAAAAGGTATTCAGATAGATTTTTTAAATCTATCTAAACGGTAGATTTTTAACAAAATCATACTATCATTAATATACCTAAAGCAAATCAATAATTTTCTTTGACTTGCTTTAGGTATATTAATGATAGTATGATTTTGTTAAAAATCTACCATTTAGAGACATATAGTGACATTTGCAGGTCAAATTATGTGATAGATGGGATTTGCTTCAAAATAATGGCTGGCAGAGGGCAGACAAAGTAATATTGGCCATGAGTTGATCAATTATTGAAGCCAGACAACAGGTATGTGGGGGTCATTACACTATTTTATTTACTTTTGAATATTTGAAATTGTCCATGGTACGCTTTTTAAAAATAAAACGATTTTTAAGTAAAATTTTAAGATTCATTTTAACATAATTTTATTTAAATTTTTATATTATTACTAATTTTTTCCCTTCTAATCTTACATTTTTAAAACAGTTTAGAGAATAATTTTTTTAATAATCATTTTAATTGGGAAAAACTGTCATTTACTTGAATTTACATTTTTTGATAAAAATATTTTCAAGTATTGTATACTTTGAGTACGAATGCATTTTCTTTTTTTAATCCTTTAGATTCTTGAAAATTAGAACAAATTGAGAAAATGGTAGGAATGGAAAATATTAAAGGGGGAGTTCAGAAAAGAATAAAAGGCTAAAAAGAAAAACATAAAGAGAAATTTTCCAAATAGGTGATTTGTTTAATGTTTGAAAACTGAAAACAATGAAAGGGAATAAGACTGTGGTAAACATGACCCACATCAAATTCATAAACTGTGTATTGTATATTTGATGTTTGGACCTCAACACAATGAAAATGAGCAAAACGATTATTGTCATCAAGACCTCACTTTGAATTTGTTAAGTAAAATCCCTATATTTTCACATCTTTTCCTGCATGAAGATTGATTTACCAACAAAGACAGTGAGACAATGTGAGGACCTCGGTTTGACCCTCGCCCTGACTCCATGCTAGGAAAAGTTGGGGAAGGAGCCTCTCCAGAGGACAACGCCAGCTGTCCATAAGTGGTACACAGTCCCTTTTAGAAAACAATTAACTAAAAAAAGTTCAAACATTCTATTTCATAAGAGTTCAGAGAATCGAGAATTGTGTAGCACTAATTTTAAAAACTGGAGAAGATTCATGGAAGGAAGCAGCCCTTGATCTGAGCTTTGATGGAAGAAAGAGTTTCATTTGATGGAATGGAGAAGTGCTGTAGGAAAATCCAGGTTCTTGCCACACGACCGGGAAAGATTCGGCTGGCAGACACTTTGAAGGGTAAGGAGTTATGGGACTTACTGGGTGAAAAGGCAAAAGGAAAAACAACACAACAAAGTGAGAGGGATTTCGTTAACAGGACTTCATCTCACAGCCTGTATCCCAAGTCACCACATGGGAGCACGAGGAGCCAGGCTCCGCCCCCCGCAAAGTGCTTGAACTTCCGTGGCTGCTCCCTGTTCTCCCAGTGCGCAGGCAGGCCGGTTGGAGATTCTCTGGGGACCCTCCCCCTGATCTGCCTCTTGCATCTATCAGAAGGACGGTCATTCCAGGCACAGGAATACATAAAAGTATAAATATAAGAGTGAGAAGCCCAAGTAGTCTGTAGGACTCTTTCATGGAGACAGGCCTCAATCAATTTCACACCAGGGGGTGAAAATTTAAGCTGGATTGTTAGTCTAGACCTGCTAAGTAAATATCGTGTTCAAGAACTGAAATATTATAACTAGAACATGGCTTGCAGAGGAAATAAAATGGAATCCTATAAATTGAAAAATGTATAATAAGAATGCAAATTCAGAGAACGAAGCATAGTTTTATTTTGGGGCTATGCCATAAAGGTGACTTAGGTAGACCTAAGGGCTATGGATCTGTGTGTGTATGTGTGTTGGCCTCTTGTGATCATTAACTTTTGAGGGGGGAAAAAAAGTTACATGACCCTGCAAGTAAAAATGATTAAGGTATTTCTTGCAGCTATTTCTGGGTGTCGTAAAAAGAGCAGGATTTTTTTAGAATGGGCTGATGCTCTTTATCCCAGTCCTCCCTAAAGGGAATTAAAGAGCTGAGACCAGTATAATTTATGGGTCTGATGGGATGAAAACACAGCACCAAAAGGAGCACACACATTCCCAGTGGCTCATCTGTGTCTCTAACTAAATGCAAAGCCTGGCTTATTTTTCGAAACCAGCTTTCTGGTAGACTGTTTAAGAGTTAAGGGATTACAAGAAGTCATTGATCTCTCATCTCTAAGGCTAACAAAGAATGCCATATTACTAAAACCAGACATTGCTTTTAAATCCACAGATTTTAGCCAGAGGGGTGGAGAGAGGATGTTTTTGTTTGCTCTGTGATGATTTGAGAGCTGCATGACATTCTTGGTAGGAAAGGAATGAGAAAGCATTAAATATCATAACAGCACTTCCCCATGCTGTCTCTGAAAAGAGCAAATCAGAAATTACTTTGGATGGAGTATGCAAAACGAAATGACCCAAAGCTCTTTGAAGGGTGGGTTATCTTTTAAAATCAAGAAGCATAATTTCTTGCATACTTCGGAAAAAAACCACATTGTTTTTAGTCAGAACAATTCCAGGTGAAAGATGAGGTACTTATAAATGAGATATTTCCATTGCTATATCAATAAAATCAAGCTAAATAAATATTTTACAGCCCCTGTGACAAAAGTTTTTTAATTAAAGGAATTATAGGTAGAGTTAACCTACTGCTAATGAAGATGAGGTACCTATATAACATAAAGCAACTGAGGTTTTAAACAAATATGCCCTCTTTACACATCTCAGTGAGTATTTTCTCTCCCACAGGGGTTACCTTGGGAAGATACAAGATTAAATAAGGCTGCAGCAATTTCTTAGAAGAGTTTCCAACTCTTTGATTCAAGCCTTCAGGGACAGCCGGCTATTGTTTTGACTATCTTCAAAAATAAAAAAGCTTCAACACATGAAAATAGAGTTTTATTTTTGAAAAATAATCAAAAGTCCATTGAAAGCGAGTCCAGAGGAAGGGGTAAGCAATTAAGCTGAGTAATACTATTTTTATTTAAAAAATAAGTTGTACCGAATGTAACAGGGTGACTTTTAAGTGCCTTTGAAACAGGATCTAAAGACAATTTTCAAAGAATTACATAAATGATTTGTTGAAATAAGTGTATAAAACCCTAATCATTTTGAAGGGAAAAAAGATCAATCTCAGCATACAATAGACATATTTCCTACTTAAACATTCTAATATTCATACAACCATTCTGAGAGGGCAATAGATATCAAAATATACAATGTGTATATTCTTTTACCTAGCAATTCGACTTCAAAGACATTGTCCTAAGACACTTGAGGAAATAAACAAAAACACATATGCAGGGCTGTTCTTAATGAATTGGTGAAAAATTTTAAATGTATTGTCATTAATGAGGGATTAGTTAAATAAAATGCACTTTAGCTACAGTAGAAAACATTCTGTTTAAAAAGATGGTAGAGAGGTCATGCAGATTTTATGTCATGTTTCAACTGAAATTAAGCACTGTGTTGAGAAGAATTCTGAGGTTGAGTTTAGTCAACCTCAGAAAAAGAAACAAAACTGTTACCAAGTAGTAATGGACGCAATGATAGCAGGATAAAGGAAATGGCAGCATGATGACCGGGTTCTTGCCATCCCTAATGTTGCTATCAGTGAGGGTCAAGACAGGGAGTTCAGTAGAAGAAATTTAGCAGGGAGAGCTAGTTACACACATGTTGGAAAAGCTGAAAGAGAAAACGGGGAAAGTAGGGAAACCCACAGATTTACAACTGCAGGAAGACACACCACCTGTAGTGCTGAAGACAACTGGAGAGAGGCTGTCCAAGCAGTCATCCAGAGAGCTCTGTGGCAAGGCCATTTGGCATGAATCAGAATCACAGAAGAGATGAACCCCCTGCCAGAGACCTGTGCTGTCTTCTTGGAGTGAAATCTGTGCAGCTGCAGCAAGCTTCCCACTCGGAAAGGTCCCGAGCACCAAAGTGTGCTTGGTTTAACGCTTTGCTGTTACCATCTTGAAATTTTTACTGATTTTTGAATGACACCCTCATTTTCATTTTACACAGGCCCCATGAAATTATGTAGCCTGTCCCGCCAGAGGCTTCAACCAAAACACAGACAAAGAGAAATACCCAGGCTGTTGCCTCTTCTCCCCCTTCATTCTCCCACTGCTTCCCACTGGGCTAACTTAAAAGTAAACTCTTATGAAAAAAGAAATGCAGTTTCCAGGTTCTGCTCTTAAGAACCAAGGCAGAGCAGTGGGATCTGAGTGCTGAAAAATTAGCCTGCACACTCAAGGTAAGCAGGTGTGTTTTGTGTTATGTGTTATGTGTTAGCATGGGCAGATACTTAAATGTCTTAAAGATTTTTAAAGTTATAGGTCATGGAACAGTGTGTGATTCCAAATGAGTATGTATTTACATTTATTTTTAACAGTCAGAGGTATATACACCAAGGTGTTTAAAAGATATGAGGAACTTAAACCAAGGTGTTTAAAATAGTGGTACGGAAGTACGTCATTTTCTATACTTTTTGTTTAATACTGTTCTCTGACATTTCATAGACATAGATGAACTAAATAGACCTATCTATGTATTTATACATACTATCTATATTATGATATAATAGTATGATTTTTAAATTTTAAAACATACAAACAAGACCTGATTATCTTTTTATCATCAACGGAGGCTAGAACAGAAATTTAGCCACTAATCCAATTTTGTCAAATACGGCCAGGAGTTAGCACAGGATAAGAATTGAGGAAACAGACCTTGCTTTGGTGACTGGCAGGCCTTTCTGAAATACAGTCAGTAAACTGGTGAAGTCCCAAGCTTGATTCCAAGTTGTGGTGGGGAAATGTAAGCAGCAAATGAAGGAAACTCCTTTCAAAGTAGGGCAGGCAAAGGAAGCAAAGGAATGATGTTTTCACAGGATATTACAGCTGGTAACCACCACTGATCTCCCCATCTCTCAGACCCAGAGTACCTTCACAGGTGGGCCTAGGGAGTTGGGCCATTTCTCTTGTAACTTGTTCTTGTTATTGTAGTTTCTTCTGAAAGTCCTGCTAGCAATGGTGGTGGAAGACGGGCACCTGGCATGGACATGTGATCTGTGGTGCAGTCTAAGCCAGACTTCCACCTCCTGCTGCTTTTCCCATAGTGTCTATATCTATGGTTCAGTTTGTTATTTGAATTCAAGGCATTTGCAAATATCTTGATTCCTGGTGCATACCCAGTAGGAAAATAGAATAGAACTTCCATTTTGAAAAGTGTTGACTTAGTACATAAAAAGTAGGTGATTTATATAGAATTTCTCATTTTTTAAAAGAAAGGCTATAGATGCTTTCCTGCTGAAGAAGTGACCATTTTAAAAGTTAACTTAGGCTTAAATATATTCATTTAAGAAATTATTTATCAAGATGCTAAGTTTGAAGGCAGCCACTCTCAGCTTTTTAAAGGGTTTGAATTTTTGCAAATTATCTAAGCTGTGTTCAAAATGTTTCAAAAACTAATTTGGTGAGCAATCACACTTTTCTCCTTCCATCATTTCTTCAAAAAAATGCCCTGAGAAATATTGCCATATAGAAAACAAATAATATTCAATGTTAAAGACAGTTAAAGCAATCATAAAATGGGTGTCTTTACATTGAGTTTCCTTCTGTCTTAGCAAAGAAGCTAAGAACCTAGGAAAGAAAACTCTTCATGGGCTTTTGCGTAATAAATCCAGCAAGTGGAAACTTGTAAAATTCAACAAGGAAATTCTTGGAATTGGGATCAGACAGTATACTCCTACTTTGGTTAATTTTGCACTGTTGATTCCAGAAATACAATCCTAAGCTGTGTTTACTCATTCTTCTCATAGGGAATCATTAGCCCTGCTATCCTGCTTTCTGTTAATGCACATGTAAGTCCCACCAGTACAAGCAGCTTTTCCCCTAATCACAGGAGCATCACACAGAAACCTGCCTTCCTCTGTTTACCCACTCTTATCGCCTATCCACAGTCTGCTCAGCTGCCAAGGCAGGAGACTGTATAGCAAAGGGCCGTGAATGTGACACTTTCCTTGAAAGATATCATTAAAATTTTACATTATTACCCTGATTGAGAGAGGAAAAGGAAGATTCTTGAAAAGGTGTCAGATTATCTTCTTTTGTCAGAAGTTAAATGGATAATTAATTTGCATCTCTGCTTTTTTACAGTCATTTTACACCTGTCTGATTGAATAAATCAGAAATCATGAAAAGTGATCAGTTGCCTTATTTGGATTTTACCAAATAAAGATCTTTGAAAATGTTTACCTTTTAAAATTATTTCAAATTATAAGCAGCTGGTTCTTCTTTCTATCACAATCAGCCTTAACTTCGGTTTAATCAATGAAGCATTCAGTAGTTCCTCAAGGTGCCAGCAGCTAAACACAGACTCTTGAGTTGCTCACTGGACAGTAACAAAAGACAGAGAAGAAAGTTCTGGAGAAGACAAGCAAAAGTAGCTAGAAGGAAATGAAAGAGGCTACTACTAATAGAGTATGCAGAGAAGGCTTTGTATAAGAAATGTCTATTGAGTCTTGAACTAGCCTTTGAATAATGGGTCTGATGTCAACAGATAGAAGTGGCAAGGAGAAGAAACACTGATCATAGGATGAGTAAAGGGAAGTTATAGGAAACAGAAGGAAAAGGGCCAGTTCCAGGGTGTAGAAGACTTTAAATGATAAAAAATGTGTTTTGAACTTGACTCCTTAGGCAGAAGAGTACAGAACATTTTTTTTTTTTTTTTGAGACAGAGTGAGGTCTCACTCTGTGACCAGGCTGGAGTACAGTGATGTGTTCTCAGCTCACTGTAACTTCCATCTGGGTTCAGGTGATTCTCCTGCCTCAGCCTCCCAAGTAGCTGGGACTATAGGTGCACATCACCACGTCCAGCTAATTTTTGTATTTTTAGTAGAGATGGAGTTTCACCATATTGGCCAGGTTGGTCTTGATCTGTTGACCTCATGATCCATCTGCCTTGGCCTCCCAAAGTGCTGGGATTACAGGCATGAGCCACCACACCCAGTCCAGAGCATTCTTAAACATGAAGACATAGTGAAATGATAGCCGAGTCTAAGAGAGAAAATTCCAAGAGTGATGTGGAAGACAGGTTGTAGGGAAAGATGCCAATGGTCAGAAAACCAGTGAGGGAACTCCAAGGGCACAGGTAAGAGAAGGGGACGCCTGGCCTAAGACAGAAGGAACAGAAATGGGAAGGCAGTAAAAGAGACTTAGGCTCTTTAGAGCACAGTAATCAACTGCAGGTAGCACAAGAGAAAGGGAGGAAAATAACACTAAGATTTTGATGGTGATTTTGTTACTATGTCATTAACAGAATTAGGAAAGACAAGAGATGGAGGAGTTGAAGAGGAAATAATGTGCAAAGTTGAAAAACATGAGGTTAGAGTATTAATGGAGATACAGGTGGAAGTTATCAATAGAGTTAGGAAAAGGTAATTGGAGCTCTGGAGAAAGGATTAGATAGGGATATAGATTCTGGGGTTACTAGCATAGGATATTTATTGAAATATAGAAATAAAATAAATCTCCAAGATTGCCTAATGCTTAATCATATGGGATGCCCAGTATCTTTAGGGACTCGGAGAAGGGGGAAGCACATGAGGATCCAGCAGAAAGGAAGAAAAACCAGAAAAAATGCAGTTCTCCAAAAGTCAAAGGAATTTTTTCTTCCAGAGTGTAAGGGGATGATAAAGCAGAGGCAATCCATATAAAAATGTGTTTCAGAATCTTAACAGTGAAAGAACAGAGACAGTAGCTGGAAAAAATACCAGGTTTGAGTATTTTGGCAGTAGGTATTGTGGAAAAGGAGAATTCCATGAAGTAGATAGCACTGAAGATGCAGAAAGATAAGGACTGTGGACTACAGTGAGAGGATAGGATAGGCTCTGAAATGCTCTTGCAAGAGGCAGGGTCAAACCCTGCTATGGTGGTCATCAAATCCAGTGGTCCTGCTTGATATTAAAGGACTGCCTTGAGCCTGTCTCAGGCTTTTGCAAGAAAGTCTGTGGAGCTCAGAAAAGAGAGAACTTTAGCCAGCCTAAATTCTAGCAACAAAGAAGGAAAGAAGAGCAGGCACTTGCAAAGCTCAGAAGATAATGGTGGAGGACTGAACGAGAAGATTTGAGGTCCTAAGACAATATAAAAATGAAAATGAATGAAAGCAGAGCCACACATGAAGGGTCTTGCTTGGAAGAAGAGGAAAATAAAGGGATCCTCTGGGGAAGAAGCCATCAGCTAGAGTGTGTGGGAGTGGAGCCAGTCAGTTACAAAGGTTTATACTAGCCCACTGGGAGAGTGTGATAGGAAGTCAGATGAATAACGGGGTTTCTGAGCAGTATTCAGGGCACAGCTGAGATTAAAGAGCATCGATTTGTAGTGCATCCATTTATATATAAAAATTATACCATGGACATGAGTTTTGACTATCTAACCAAGAGCTAATGCACACGTACAATATTTTGTCTCCAGTAATGGTACTTATATTTTTTTAGTAAACTCCAACAGTCAAACAGAATTTTAACTCGACCTCCTTCCTAACACTGGTGCATTTAATGAACACTGCTGCCTCATTGCCTTTGACTCACTCAGCATTTCTTGTTCATTTTTAAAAACTGGAAGAAATTGATTTGTTTTCCTTTGTGGTTCTGAAATCATCCTACTTATAAAGTTGTACTCAGAAGAAAGAGAAAGCAAAAAAAGGGGGGTTTCATCTTAAACATGCTTATATTTTTGGAAAGAAACATCATCTTTTAGAGCTATATTCTTGGACACCTTGGGTGGAAGGTGACTAGTGCTATAATTGCAAATGATCCACATTGAACAAGTGGGACCACATTGGCTCTAAGCATTGGAGAGCACGTTCATATGTCTTGGTCTGTGACAGCTGTCAAACACCTACCTAGCTTTGAGCCCTCTGCCCTACTGTTGGATTTGAAGAGTAGCAAACACAGAGTGGCAGATAAGCAGATGGTGATTTGAAAAGCATTTTCCCCTGAGGGAAACGGCTTGAACAATTGGATTTTGCGCTTACCTAAATTAATTTACTAGAAATCTTGTGATCTACTGTACCTAAGACAAATGAGTTGGGGTGGAAACAGTTATTTGAGAGACAGAAGACATTTTCTTGATCATTTTCCATTTCTGTATCTCTCTTTGTAGAATGATTAAGGATTTGCCTGTGAACCTTTACTGTAGACCCCAAACAACAAGCATTCCTCTGTATTGATGACCCATTAGGGAAGGACCATTGGTTCCCAGGACCAAGATATTTGTCTTCAGGCCACAGATAATAAACACTGAGGCTCCAGCTGAAAAGGTTGTGGAAGTCAATGGTAGGGCTAGTAATGCCTTTGATTCCAGTTCCCAAAAAGCATCTAATATTCGGTTCTGCATTTTCAGTCTTCATAATGCCAGCAACCACAATTTGTATGGCTGATCTTTAGCTCTGACCTCATTGCACTTTTCGCATTCAACAGATCCTCCTGGCATTTAGTGGGAGGAGATATTATTGCGGTTTTCATGTGAGGCCATGAAACCACACAAGCATTAAATCGGAAAGCCTAACAGTGGCCGTCAAGGAGACAACCCAGATCTCATACCTAATTGGGGCCAGAATTCAAAGCAGACAAAGCAATGCCCCTTCTTCTCCTTTTGTTTATTCCATTCCAAGGCATTCATTTTCCCACCTCTGCCCTATGGGTCCCAATTTCTGAGCAATGCTTTTATTATTACGCTTTTTATTTTTATCATGATTATGACAAGAAGCAATTCCCAATGGGATGTAGTATTTAGTGCCTCAAAGGTGATGTCTTGTTTAATTCTCACATACCCCATGAACATGTGAAGGTACATAGTAGTCTACTGATGCATTTCAAATGTATTACAAGTGCATACACATCCATCTACATAAATCCAGGACCATTTTATCACTAACTTCCTACCCTTCACCCTGGTAGATTGGTGTTTAGAACACAAAAATGCTTTTGGCTTTCAGACAAGAAATATTGAAGAATACCTTAGAAAGTGACAAACAAAAGACATGTAACAGTCTTCTAAGCCTAGTCTGTCCTTTTGGACATGTCTTAATTTCCCCCTCACCTTATTCATCATGATGCCAACCAATATTGCAAATGGAGCAGCCAATCCCAGACTCTTGCTGCTGTCCACACAGTAGAAGAAACCAGAGTGCCATCTGCTTTGACTGACCAATGAGTGCTTCAGGTGTCAGTCTGAATGAGAGCCTATAAATATTATATAATAACCCCCCCCCAAAAAAGACTCAAAACATTGAAGTGATAGGAGTCATTAGACTTTATAGAGATATATTCAACCCATCATAGTCCAGTACTGATTCCTCTTTCAGCTTCACTCTGAAACTTAGATTCTGAACTAATACCGAGTAACCACAATAGGCAATGGCTAAAGAGGGGGCAAGCTCTCAAACTGAGACTTCATCATTTCTGGCATTAATGTATCTCAGATGTTTAAAGACATACTTGCTTAA
Source organism: Plecturocebus donacophilus (assembly GCA_004027715.1). Classification (NCBI taxonomy): domain Eukaryota; kingdom Metazoa; phylum Chordata; class Mammalia; order Primates; family Pitheciidae; genus Plecturocebus; species Plecturocebus donacophilus. The sequence continues at coordinate 121,454 of PVKP010001500.1, read as the reverse complement.
TTGGCAAATGGTTGTGACTTCTCCTTTGGCAACTCCATAAATGAGAAATCGATTTTATTGGAAAGGGAAGGAGTAGATCAACTGCTAGAAGAAGAACTTAATTCCATTGCAGTTGGGTAGGAAACAAGAAGAAATGCCTATAGTAGAGAGAGATTCCTTGTAAAGGGGTCCTGAAAGGATACAAGTGGGAGCCCATCCAGTATCCTAACATTAGTAGGTAAGCAAGAAGTAGAATTTTGTCTCACTCCAGAACTTGTATTTTTAACTGGTATTTTATATTGCTACCTCTTATGCGCTCACTCTTTCTTCTATCAAAGAGTGATTATTAGTTAATAAAAACATCTGTGCTTTCAGAAGACAGCTAAAATGTGTCCACCAACGGTGTCTGACACTGCATAGTATGGAATTATGTTAATAGTACTAGGCGTGAAGCCAGGAGATCTGAATCTGTGTCTCACACAAATGGTGTATGGCAGAGCTGCATAGTATTTCATACTGTGTGGTTTCTGACATAAGCTCTGCCATGTACCATTTGTCTAAGGCACATATTCTCGGCCTCTTAAAACAGGTTTCCACATCTGCAACCAAATGTAATAGAGTCTAGCTAGATATTTGTTAGAAGAGTGCCATGAAATAAGAACTAGCAAACCATGAATTTCTACACAAATATTAGGGGCTCTTTATCATCACAATAATCCCTCCACTATTAATACTATGCTTTCCCAGTAGTTCTTTCTCAAATGAACATTTTTAGTATAAAGATTAGGTGTCCACATGCACATGTATGTTCACTGCAGCAGTGTTTACAATAGCAAAGACCTGGAACCAACCCTAATGCCCATCGATGATAGACTGTACAAGGAAAATGTGGTACACAAACACCATGGAATACTATGCAGCCATAAAAAACAATGAGCTTGTGTCCTTTTTAGGGACATGGATGAATCTGGAAACCATCTTTCTTAGCAAAGTGACACAAGAACCCAAAATCAAACGCCACATGTTCTCACTCATAGATGGGTGTTGAACAATGAGAACACATAGACACAGGGAGGGGAGCATCACACACTGGGGTGTTGGGAGGGACTAGGGGAGGGACAGAGTGGGTAGGGAGGTTGGGGAGGGATAACATGGGGAGAAACGCCAGATATAGGTGACAGGAGGCTGGAGGCAGCAAACCACATTGCCATGTATGTATCTATGCAACAATCCTGCATGTTCTGCACATGTGCCCCAAAGCCTAAAGTGCAATATATATATATAAATAAAACAAAAATAATTTTGTAAAAAGTGAATAAGTTAGAATGGGGTCATTAAGGTGGGCCCTGATCCAATTTGACTGGTGTTATGAGAGCAGGAGACCAGGCCTCACAGAGAGACACCAGGGGCCACCTGCACAAGAGGGAACACCTTAGGAAGAGACAACAAAATGGGGGCCAAAAGCAAGCCAAGGAGAGAGAGCCTCAGAAGAAACCAAACCAGCTGATACCGTGATGATGAACTTTTGACCTCTAGAATGTTAAGAAAATAAATACCTGCTGTTTAAGCCAAAACAAAAACAAAAACAAAATTAGATGTCTATCCCAACGTCCCAAAATAATGTTAGGGCCACTCAATCAATGGTGGCTTTAATACTCTCCTACAAGATTATGGGGGCATGTGGCATAATGCACATCAAACCAAAGTAAGAAACAGAAGCCAGGGATTGGTTCTTCATCAGTCTGACTCTATCTCTCATAATACAGCTTGAATTTTCTCATCTAACAGAAAAAAATAATACTCTTTCTTGAGGGTCAAATAAGACTTTTAAAAATGCAACTGTTTTATAAACTTGGCACACTAAATAGATCCAAATTATTGCTATCAATCCTGTTATGATACTGGAATCTATGCTTTCTGGTACAAAATGCATGAACAATGTGTTTATGATCATTCTCATTAGCATCTGACTGAAAGAAGCAACATATTTTCCATTAATGAGCCCATCTATTTATTCTTTTCTTTTGTAGTGACAAGTGAAAGTTGTTGGATAGATGATCTGTGAGCCTTTTGTCCTGCCAAAATGGTTTCTAGGATGAAGATATTTGAAAACTACAAGATTAGAAATCAATTTTCCACTCTTGACTGAAAAAAATAGTTATTCTTTCATAAAGAATATAGATAAAGATATCAATGAAGCATTCTCTTACATTTTTACCTAAGGCATCATATCATATCCTACCAGAGCTAGAACACACCCGAACATGCTTGATTAAAAAACAGAAATAGCACAGAAACAAAACCTCAAAGCCCCACTACAGCTATGGAAAATTAAATTCCCTGCCCAAGGTCATGTTGACAGCTTCGTCAGGGCAGAGTGGGGACCAGAATTCTCCTGTTTCCTGACTCTCTATCTAGTATGTTTCTCATTGCAGCTGACTACTTCTAAATCACTGCACAAGATACTTTTGGTGGTTATTATAGCTATTCATTTCTTGAAAAATAGTGAAAACCATGTGATTCAAAAAACTCTTTGCTAGTAAACAAAGTCATTCTTTGTATCTATGAAACAGGCTATTTTTTAACTTAAAAAAGTTTTGGCTATAGAACCATGCAGAATACAAGTAAATCTTATTTCAGCTTTTTTTTTTAACCCCTCATTGAAAGCAATTGCTGGGAAGAGGTTGGAAACCAAACTGATTTATAAAATAGACACTTATCCAAGGAAATGGGTCTTAGGGAAATTAGCATGTCTTGAATGATGTTATTCCTGAAATGTCAATCAGTCACTACAGTATTTGCTTCTCTTGTGGTATTCTCAAAATGGATTATTGTCTCTGAATTTTTAATCACAATTTAGTGGTTCAAAATACTGACAGTGATGTATGACGACAGCTTTAAAAAAGTGCTCTGGCTTTCTGTATTACATAAACAGAATACAATTGTATCTCTCTAGCCAGCGTCAGAATCATTCTCAATGAAGATGATAATGTTGAATCCATCCGCCAAGAGAAGGTCAAAAACATATAGGAAATAAATCATGGCAAACATGAAATTGGCTAAAGGTTAAGGATCTAAAGGACAAATACATATTTAAAAGCACAAATCACCCCTCATAGATCCATAACTTAAACGACCCCACCTCTGGACTCCTAAATAGCTGGCTTACATAGCTACATATATTTCCAGAAGTATTGCAATACTGAATGGAGCAACTTATGAAAAATAAAATTGGAAACGATGTTGGAAACTTTTAGCTCCATTATAACTTTTATTATTTTGTATAGTGCCTCAAGACTATCTATTAACCTGCTTCTTTGCAGTAGAGAAATTCAATAAATAAATGAGCTAATTCCAGAAATGTCATGCCAGTGACATTCTAAGAATCATTAGATAACTTGGTCATAACTTTGTGGGTAGCACACAGGAAAAAAATTAGCCTATAAGCAGTAGATGCAGACCAAGAGTCCTAGAGGCTGTGTGGGAGTCTCAAAGCTCATTGAGCTGTTGTATTGCTTGATCCTCTCAGCAACCATTCAGAGTCTCAGCAGCTTGCCAGTACTGTAAGTAAGCAAGCTCTGCTTTCATGTTCATAGACAAAAGGAGATCTCAGGAATACTATTCAGAGGAAATATTGCATGAACACAGTTGAGCTACATCTCAGTCAAGAAAGACAAAAGCTAAAACCAAAGTGTTCTTTTCATTGCATTCTGCAGCTCTCTTTGTCAAAATTAATAATTATAAAACCCATATTCCTCAAAGAAAAGCTCTACAAAAATACAAAGTTCACACAAAGAATGGATTTAAAGAACTTTTTGCACTCCAGCCCTTGACCTATAACTATTATAAGCCCTAATCACACACAACCTAAAATGATAATGTTTAGGTCCAAATTTTACCATTAACTCATTGAATATAAGACACCTCTGTTCATCTGCACACCACACCCAGAGCTGCTCATTGCTTTGCCATGAGATGTGCTCAACACTCATGTCAGTCTATTGATCTCAAGCCTCATGAAGATAGAAACTGTGTCTTGTTCTCTATTTGAACCCATTGCCAACACAATGCCAAGCACATAGTAGGTACTCCACAAATATTCATTGAATGAATTAAGGAATGAGTCAGTCCCCAAGCCACTTCAGGCCACTCAAATGATTCCTGTTCATTAAATTCAGTAGGATTGCTAAATTTAACACATTTTCATGAGGCTCCTCTCCAGAGATCCTCTCCTGGAGGGCTTCTTTGCCACAAATACAACTTTTCCATCAAGGATGAGGAAAAACTCTCACTCCTACAGTAGTGTTTATTTTTCTCCATTTCTTAAATATCCAAATGCAAGCTAATACTTACTAAGTTTAAACAAATAAAAAAAGTATTTAACATAAAAGAGAAAGTGCCATCTTCATCCAAACCCTCACCCTATTCTTCAGAGCTACCTTTATATGTACAAAGTAGGTAGGCAAAATAAGATTCCATTTGGATATAATTCAACTGTAATGTGTCTATCATGAAAGACACAATTTTGGGGGAAGGAGGGCATAAGGAGATGTTAACTTTCTCTTCACTTACAGTCCCACTCAAAAATCTGATAGTAAATGCTCTATTGTATAATCATACATTCACGTCTCAATTCCCAGACCAAAGTATTTTACATGAATTTTAAACTAAGATAAAGCACAATCAACAACCACATGATATATATTCATTACCAAAAGTACCACAATCTCAGAGGACTCACAGGAGGCTGAAATTGCTCAAGAGTCGCTGATGGAACTCTCCCTTCTGGGATTTGTAGCATCTCTGCTGGTTACACTGGCTCACCCAGTTCCACAGGAATGAACTACCTGTAGATGGGGCACCCTCTCTGGGCCAGCAGTGTGGTCTTCTCAGCAGCCTTTTCCAACTGAGTCAGCAAATAAGCATGCTTTCCTAGCTCATGGTGTCCTCTCCCAGAAGCCAAGGCTTTCCAATGCCTCTTGGGAAGAATAGGTATCCTTAGGAAGAAGAAAAAGGAGCATCCCTTTTCTTTGGTATGACTGATGACTTTTGTTCTTATCCTTGGTTCTCTCAGCTGCCATAGTCAAGTCTCAACAAATCATCCTAGCAGATAGCAAGGTCTTGATGTCCTCTCTGAGTAGGAGCCAGTTTTCATTCTGAGCTCCTTAATTCTGAAATGGTTCAGATAGTTGCCTGACCAAGGCTTTCACCTCTGTATAAAACAGCATCTTACTCCAGTGCTTATACTTGTTGGATTACGCATGCAGATTAAAAACAGGTGCTGAGAAATGGCTTCTCCTAATCACCTTTGTTTTTTCCACATTTTTGTTATGAATTTGAAACTCCACACTCACTGTTTCAAGCTTTATGTGTATTGAGATGGAGGGGTTAGAAGTGGGTTGCTGTGTGTGCATGACAATCACTTCTAGCAAACCAGGGCTATGACCTTTATATGTTTGCATAACGCTGATCACACTGACTATTAACTGGGTGCGCATAATCAATCAAATTCTAAAACACATGAATTCTCTTCTAGTCAGCAATACTTTCTTCTTAAGGTCTCAGGCTATGACAGACACAGCATCTGGAGATGATAAACTGTATGCGAGCCTGTCTCTGGAATATCACCATTTCAGGGTCTGCTAACAATACCTGCCAAGTTAGATGGGGTAGGGTAGCATATGAAAGCAAGTTGTACATTATTCTAATAGATTAAGAAAATATAATCCCATTTGGATCATTTTCTGGGCCTCCATCCAAACCATGAGGTAGCTTTGCTAATCATTAAAATGTACAGGGAGAGGGTGAGCTTCTTTTTTCATAACTATATTGCATTTCTAAGGAACACTGTATTCATTTCTTTATGAGTGTAATCTAATTAGAAAAATAATTGATTTATATGATGATTATTCCATAAGCAAACTTGCCACTGTTTTAGACTGAAATAGCAACCTTCATCCCCATTTCCGGTTTTCAGTTTATACCTGTACTCTGACAAACAATTATTTTCAGCAAATATCTTTAAATATTTTCAATTTCTTCTATACTGTTTCAGAAAATTTTAGCCACCTTGCAGTTAGAGTCAGGCCCATTAAAACAAGGGCAAATAGGAGTAACTATAATTTGAAATGACTAGAAATACAACTTAAAGTCAAATGAACACTTAATACATGCCCAGGGTCGATAGAAGATACAATGATTATCCATTAGCATAATATTAATTTATCATATGTGGCCATTAAATAATAATAATATGGGGTGATTCACTAAGATGCCCTTTGGGTTACTACATTATTTTCATTTTTTATTTATGTGCCAACCAGTACTGGGGTCAGTGATAAATGGATTTATTGGTTATATTACCAATATGATATGGAGACTGTTATAATTAAGCACATAATCAGAACATCCAGGCCTTCAGGAAAAATAATTTTTAATACATAAATTTTCACTGTTGCTTAAATTTCTTGTCATCCTCTTCATTCTGTGTGAGGGTTAGTTACAGGCAATGAATATCAATCCCTGCCTATTAGCTCTCTTAAAATGTGCCAACCTCTGGGTTAACCATCAGATTATGTTGTTTAAATGTGTTTGTGAATTTTTTATTCTGCATAAATGATTATTATTTTAAGATGTAGCTTGAAAACTATTTTATGTCACTGTTTCAAGGGGGAAAAAAGCTTTCCTTTGCTTAGATGTGTTTTTAAAAATTTTGCAATAGTTCGATTTTTTAAGATGGAGGATGTTTCTACACAGAAAATAGATATGAGATGTTTTGCTATGATATATTAGGCACTGGGTTGTCTGAATTATTTTATTTAATCTTCAAAACAACCCATTACCTAAATAATATTACCCTTATTTTATGGTTGACAAAAAATATGGGGCTCTGAACATTAAGAAAACATATCCAAAGTGGTGTAGCTAATTAATATGTGATAGAGCATTCAGGGCCATCAGACACCAAAACAACGTGAGAGGCTGTGCTTTGAAACTGTAGAGTCTCTGAAATGGTGTGTTGGTTAAGAAACTGATCAGTAAAGTAGACAACCAAAGCATTTTCCTCATATAGAAAAGGGTGATTGCAAAGCTGGCTTTCTTATTTCTTATTTTATTCTTGTTATTTTTGCATTGTGACCATAAACTGCTCTATGAACTCTTTGAAAGTATAGACTTACATTTCTTTGTTTACTTCAAAGTATCTATCACAAAACATTCAGTAAATGTTTGTTTGTGGCTTCTGATTAATAAGGGTCACTGAAACTCAACATAAATAAAAATGGCCAGGCACGGTGGTTCATGCCTGTAATCCCAGTACTTTGGGAGGCCGAGATAGGTGGATCATTTGAGGTCAAGAGTTCGAGACCAGCTTGGCTAACATGGTGAGATCCCATATCTACTAAAAATACAAAAATTAGCCAGGCATGGTGGTACACATGTGTAATTGCAGCTACTCAGGAGGCTGAGGCAGGAGAATTGCTTGAACTGGGACACGGAGGTTGCAGTGAGCTGAGATTATGCCACTGCAGGACTGAAAAATGGAGGAGCAGGTCTGGTTTCAGGCCCAGTTGGAACCAGAAGTTCAAGCAATGCTATCTATCTTGCTATTTCTAAGACAGGTCCTTTCTCTGTGATGGGCGTGATAGCCATTAGCTGCATAAGATTTAAATTTCTTTAGCATAGTAGCCCCAATAGCAGATGGTATCTTCCCTGATAGCTGTAGCTGAGAAATCACAGGAAAGATCCTGATTTTCCCAGCATGAGTCATGTACCTATCCTTGAACTGATCCTTCTGCCCAGGAGGAAAAGGTATTTCAGTTGATTCCACTTTTGGAGTGGGAGATGTTAACTGTGAGATTTACATCAAGATCAGTTGCCACAGATGAATAACAATTCCCAAAAGGAAGGGGTATAGAGATGAAAAAAAAAATTATATAGTACTGGTTGCATTGAACTTTAAAAAATAAAAGTAAACTTTGAAAGTGTTTATTCTAATAATTTATTGAACATGACTTATTCAATATACAGACAAAACACTTAAGGTCCATAGAGAAGAAATGACTTTCTTATGGCCACAAAACTTGATAGTTGTTACAGCTATACATTATATTACGTTGAAACCCCTCTGATTTTCTTGGACTTGAAAATGGGGCTGTCAAGGAAAATTAAGAAAACCACAGCTTTTATGTAAGTCAATGATGTCAGCTGCTTTATGGAGTTTCTTTTCTGTATTGATGCAACATGAGAGCAGACTCAAGAAAAAACAAATTGCTAGATGAAAAGGAATGCTAGGAGGTTCTCCAAAGACCATTCTTCTCAAATCTAATTGAATCTGACACTCAGATGAATATAATGAAAAGGAAGATGATAACAAATGGTGAGAGTGTAGATCAACTGGAACCTTTATCCATTGCTGATGGGAATGTGAAATGGTGCATCTGTGTGTACATGAATGTTCATAGCAGCATTACTCATAATAGCCAAAAAGTGGAAACAACCCAAGCGTCCATCAACTGATATACAGGTACACAAAATGTTCCATATCCATACAAAGGAATATTATTCAACTGTAAAAAGAAATAAAATACTAACACATGCTACACCTTGAAAACATGCCAAGGGAAAGAAACTAGACACAAGACGCCACATAGTGTATGATTCCATTTATATAAAATTATATAGAATAAGTAAATCCATAGAAACAGGAAGTACATTCGTGATTGGCAGTGGATGGGGGGAGGGTTGTGAAGTACAGGGTTTCTTTTTAGGGTGATAGAAATGTTCTGGAATTAAATAGCAGTGATGGTGGTGTAACTTTGTGAATACAGCAAAATCCACTAAATTGTACACTAAAGAGATAAATGGATGAATAGATATGGATGGGTAAATAGTTGATAGATAGATAGATGGTTGATAGATAAAATTCCATGTAAAACTTTTATTAAGTGTCTGCCGTGTACTAAGTCTTGTGTTATCTGCTGAAGGTACAGACACAAACAAAACAGGTACGGCTCCTGCCCTCATGAGGCATATAGTACTAAAGGCAAGGTGTGTTTGGTTTTCCAAAGGAGAACACAAAGAGTAATGACAACAAAGAGCAAAGTGGTTGCATAGTTAAGAGATAATTACAAGAGTTTCCCTTACAAATAGACCAAAATCTGTATCGGGCATTGTGTTATCTCTATTCTTTTAACTAATCTTCAAGAGAGAAAAGCCAAGGAAGGGTGTATTAGTGAGATGTGGCAGCTACAGAAAACTGAGGCTCAATGCTCCAGGACCCACTGAGATATCATGCATTTCACATTGCAGAATTATCCCCCAGAGGAGCATTGACTTCCGTCTTTATTGCTGTTGTTGGCCACATGAGGACTGAACAGGTCTCGTGGTGCAGGAAAGAGCTCCTGGCAGAGGAAAGGAGACCTACTAGCACTTGAAGGTGAAAGCAGTCAGTATGCCCAGGAACCATCCACCACAGTGGCGAAATTAACACAAAAATGGGCCCGGGGGTATGAGCCAGGCCTTAACAATCGCTGCTCCAGAAAACGTCATCAAAAATCTGCATATAATCTCTTTCACCCCTAGTTCAGCCAACAGAATATCTCGTGGTTTGTGCCAGGAACTTCCATCCAGCTGATGGCAACATAGTAAAACAGCATACCTGATATCTAAAGAGAGATTAAGTTTATCCACATACTTTCCTCACAAACTCCCAATCTCTTCAGTGAAGCAAATAAGCACCATCACATTAATATTCTAGACTAGCTGTCAGTACAGGTAGTAGAAAATTTTCCTTTCTATCCATACTCCCAAGCTTTCATGAAGATGAGTATGTGCCATCCTCAAATTTTCTTGACATAGTAAACCTGCCCCTTTTGAGATTGCTTTGCACATTTCTGGCATATCTTTCAAAGACTCACTTTACTTATCAGAACGGAGTCATGGGCATATTTACTTAAAAGCCTAATAAATTAAAGAAATAGATGCATTTGACCTTTGAAGATGGAGAGTCTTAAACAAGGCAATGCCTATGGGGACCTGTATTCTAATTAGGAGTGAAAAAATGAGGAGAAAGGGTCAGTTAGAAAGTGTGAGCTGATAAAAGAGGTGGTAAAAACAGGATGCTAAGATAGATCTTTGTGGATACGGATATTTTTAAAGACTTGAAATTTATTTATTGTAATTTTAGCAAATTTATAATATTTTTGATGCTACATAGAAATAGAACATATAAGGCTCTTTGGTTTAAATTGCTTATTTCTTATTTACAGTTTGCCTGCAGAAACACAGGAAAGTCAGTATAAAATAGTAAGTGTTGACATTATTGGGCTGCGCTACAGACCAGGGAGAAGGGATGAATGTAATGAGCAGTTTCCAAGTTAATCCTGAATCTCTTACCGCATAACTAATATAGTGAGCTCTCAGATTAATAGGATTCAACCAGCATCTATTAGCACTAACTATACACCCGACATTGCTTCATGCTAAGGACAATCCTGAAGAAGTTCATTTCCAGGTCTTAAACAACTCATGTCTTTAAGCTCATGTCTTCATGGTCTGTCCAATTGAAGACACATCATGAGTGTCAGTGAAGCAGGCTCATGAACATAAATGCAGCAGGCTCTAAGCATTGCAATTTTGGAAGCTGATTTGAGCAGTACCAAGAGTGGATTCATCACTCAGAGGAAGCCCCAAGATGAACTATGCCAGCTTTGGTGCCTGTAACATTCGTTGTCTGTGCTTTATTGTTGACACCACTCTTCTGATAGCCACACTCTTCTTTCCTTAGATATTAAGTGCAATCAGTTGAGTTGCAGTGTGGAAAAGGTCATTAAGCACTTGGGATTTGGGGTTAGACAGACCAAGTTTGAATCTCTTTATCTCTGCATGAGCTTGAGCATTACTAAGCTGCCTAATACTCTATGACTACATATAAAAGGCACAAATAAAAAGAGAGACGTATTAATAGAGCTGTCAAATGATTAAATGCTTGTAAAGTGCCTGGCTCATCATTAGGACAAATACTTAATGCATGTGCGGCTTAAAACCTATTTGATGGGTTGATAGGTGCAGCAAACCACCATGCATACCTATGTAACAAACATGCACATTCTGCACATGTATCCTGGAAATTAAAGTAAAATAAAAACACAAAAATAAATTATAAAGAAAATACAATTTAAAAATGCTATGAAAACTTGAGAATGGCAAGCATAGATACTATCAAATTCATCTATGTTATACATTTTTGATAAATAGAAATCTACCTACTCTAAAATGATATATTGTAAGAGATCTTTTTTGACATTATAAATCTTATTTAAGAAGTTATATATTTGCTTATTTGAGATTTTTCCCCCCAATCCTGTTCACTCCTAGGGTTTTGACACTGGTAATATTATGTAGATATTACTGTTTAAAAAAAGGCAGAATTGGAGTTAAAGAAGAGTGGCGATAAAACACCAGATGAAAAATATGTCACTTCATGTAGGCAGATCTTGGAGAAAGAATAGAAAGGCCACCCTGTACATTTTTAAGTGAAATATAATCCTTGAGAGTTTCAGTAGACAATTGTCACTGCTTTTGATGAATAAGTAATTCATTAATCATTATAAATGTCTAATGATACAATACATGACTTATGCATAAAAGAAAGTGCCTGGCTCATGCCTGGCATATAGTAGGTACTAAATAAATAGAATAATGATGCCATTACTGTTGTCGATGTTCTTTCAGTTCAGTGTTGCTGGTCTTGGAACCACAGACAGAGTCTTGTTTCCATCACCACAAAGTTCTTGAGAACCCCTCACTTCAGTCCTTAAGTATTGGCAGTAGCAGATTATAGAAGTCAGCTGGGGCTGCCCTAACAAAATACCACAACTTAGATGGCCTAAACTACATACATCTATTTTCTCACAGCTCTGAAAGCAGAAAAGTCCAAGACCAAGTTTCCCAAAGGATTCGGTTTCTGGGGAGGTCTCTATTTCACCTTCTCATTGTGTCTTCACCTGGCCTTTTCTTTGGGTGCACAGGGAGAAGTGTGAGAGAAGCAGCCAGTGCTCTCTGGTGTCTCTTACAAGGACACTAATCTTATAGGATCAGTGTTCCACCCTTACAACCTAATTTAACCTTAATTACTTCTTTAGAAGCCCCATCCCCAATTATAGACACACTGCAAATTCAAGTTTCAACATGTGAATCTGGGGGAGGTACAACATTTAGTTTATAACGCAGACTTTCAGCACAGTCTCATCCCCTCAGACTCTGAATTCCTGTCTATGCAACATTTCCATCAGAGCCTTGGAACTGCAGAAATCATCTGAAGAAAAACAGAATGCATTGACTAATTTGCTGCTTGACTTTACTGAGCAACCTAAACTAAGCATTCTCTAAAATGGTAGCCCACTAACAAGCAGAAACATAGAAAAGAATTTACTCCCAAAGCAGCTGCTATAATGCTTTTTATAATGCTCACTTGACCAATTAGAAGATGCCTTGACTTTCTGAAAATGAAAACTCAAAGTTCAGCAATTGTAAAGAAATATTATATAGTTTTATAAGAAAATATTACTTTTCTTTTGTCTGTCACTATTATCTAAGGGTATTCGCTTATTTTTCTAAAAACCACAAATGTTTTTTCTTTTTCAATCACATCATTAACAATGAGCACCTTGCCATCATCATCATCATCACTTTGCATTTTCACAACTCCTCCTTCAGAAGACCTACAAGCATTTTAGAAACATTATTATTTTTGCAATTTTTCTTCTAGTCATGTGGAGTATAAAAGAACATGATCACATAAATCTGAAACAGAATATAGGCCTTTTATTATGTTGCATACCTGGGACAAACTGACTTTTCTTTTTTTAATGAAGCAATGGTCAAACTGAAAATATGAAAGCAGCTTATGAGCAAAATAGTAAAAAAACAAAAAGCTATATGATATGTACACTATGAATGTGATATGCATATTATTTAAGAAGTCTACAAATAATACAGCCAGAACAATTTTCTGGGTCCAGCACCTCCTAGACAAATGGCTTTAAATGAAGAGTTGGACTTTTGCACCCAGGGTTAAAAAGATATTTGTGTAGGGCTACTGAGAATCTGTCAGCAGATCTTTTAAAAAAAGACATCAGTCATATTTGACTTTACTTTTGTTCTTGAGAACTACGGTTGAGAGATACCTAAGAGAGTATTTCAATTTAGAGGTTACTCTGATAGTAGGAGTCAAAAGGAGAAGAAGATAGCATAATAACAATATAAACAAATATGAATCCAGTTAAAAATTTTGTTTTTTAGATATGATCTCTTTTTTTTTCTTTTTTCTTTTTTTTTAAGACGGAGTCTCACTCTGTCTCTAGGCTGGAGTGCAGTGGCACGATCTCAGCTCACTGCAACCTCCCCCCCTGGATTCAAGCAATTTTCCTGCCTCAGTCTCCCTAGTAGCTACAGGACTACAGGCTAGTGCCACCACGCCCAGCTAATTTTTCTATTTTTAATAGAAACAGAGTTTCACCATGTTGGCCAGGATGGTCTCATTCTCTTGACATCGTGATCTGTCCACCTTGGCCTCCCAAAGTGCTGGGACTACAGGCATGAGCCACTGCACCCAGCCTTTTGTCTTTTTTTTTAAAAAAGATGGAGTCTCATTTTTGTTGCCCAGTCTGGAGTGCAATGGTGCAATCTCACCTCACTGCAACCTCTACCTCCTGGGTTCAAGCTATTCTCCGGCCTTAACCTCCTGAGTAGCTGGGATTACAGTCGCCCACCACCACACCTGGCTAATATTTTTGTATTTTTAGTAGAAATGGGGTTTCACCATATTGGCCAGGCTAGTCTCGAACTCCTGATCTCAAATGCTCTGCCCGCCTCAGCCTCCCAAAGTGCTGGCATTACAGGCATGAGCCACTGTGCCCGGCAAGGATTTCTTTTTTTCTTTTTCTTTTTTTAACCAATACAATGATTTTGGAAGCTCCTCTACAAGGATGAACAATCACAATGAAGGAATTGGTTGAATACTAAAGAGATAAAAAATAAGTAAATACTACAATTTGAATCATGCTTGTCCCATTAAATAATTTTAGGCAGTTGTTTGTGTGTTTTAAAAATAAAACACATCTAAAGATAAAAGAAAACTATATCATCTAAGTCAACATCTCCAACAACTTCATCCTGTGGGGCTGTCCTTGAAATGAAAGCAGTGTGTTAAAATAAATTAATTAATTAAAATAACAGACAAGGAGAAAAAAAAATCTGTGTTCTGATTCTTGAGTAGATCGTGTGACTTTAGAAGAGTTGATCCTTTCTGGGCCTCAGTTTCTTCAGCCATCAAATAGGATAACAACACAACATAGGGTTTTTGAATATAAAATGAAAGTGACAGTTACAGACATATTTCAAGTATAGTATAGAAAAGCAACCCACAGTAAGTTTCCAGCCATTTTTTATATTAACTCCATGACAAGGTTTTTTTTATCTTCTCACTTGCAAAATGTGAGGGCATCTATGGTTGTTTCTCTCAACTGTAGACATAGGTTTGCTATTAAAAATCTGTAGCTCTCTTACTTCAGAAAGCCAGGGAAGACCAAGCCTGTAAATTACATCGTCCACTGTCATCTTCTGAGAAAACCAGGAAATCCTGCCACTTGCCTTCATTGACAGGATCAAGGATTGAAGCCTGGGCCAGGAGCAGCCCAATAGAGATGCTTTATCAGATGGTGGCTACATGGGCCAGTCCAATCTGTCTTTGCTTGAGGGGCAGAGGCAGGAGGCAGAGACCAACAGAGACACCTTGGAGATCCAGAGAGACCACATCATTGGGTGGCACCAGCAGACCTAGCTCAGCTCCCCCTAGCCATAAGCACCTTTTCTATTTTGCATAAAGTCTCCTCAAGTATCACCTATGTTCTGGGAGATAAAACAGAATGGTGGAGCACTGGAACAAGAGTTGGGATCCTTTTGATGCTTCTAGTACCCAAGACTTCTCTGACTAGTTTACTTATAACCTTGGGGACATAAAGGGAAGTGTGGCAGGAATATGCAAGCCAAAGATTATTCATGTGTTCAATAAATGTGTATTAAACTCCTGCTCTGGTTACAGCAATAAATACAATGAAGATTCCCTCTTCTTCTGGATCTTAATACTATCTGGGAAGATAGTCAATAAATAGGTTAAAATATGTACTTTTAAAGCTGGGAGGAGAATATAGAGTAGGCTTGGATATAGGGAGTGGAGAATTTTCTTAGAGTGTCAGTTTTACCCATAAATATTGTGTGTAGAAATTTCAGTGTAAGAACTAAAGAATGGATTACATTGTGTAATACAAATATCTAATGACTGTTTAGGATTTTTTCCTAATAAGCCTTCAAAGACTTGATGGAGAAGTGTGAGGGGAACTCCAACACTCGACAAGAGGCTGAGTTCCAGACTCCTGAGAAAAAAACATTTACTCTTCTCTGTAATTAATGGTAATTAGATAGAAATTTCTGGAAAAACACAGACTTATGATTTCCTGGGTACATCTTTGTTCCATTCAATTGAATGAACTTAAAGTATACGCCCAATTCATTGCCTTGTTGCCTCTAAGTCACCTATTTTGTCCTATACTGCTAATGAGACTTGGCATTTATTTCAATGAGTGGTCCTGCGTTCTCCTTTTAAGTTACAACAATTCGACCAAGGTGTCTTCTTGGTTCACCCTGCCACTTAAAGTCTGTATAAGACAATTTGATTTACAACTATGAACTTACAGACTGTGGGAAATTCGAAGGTTTCCGTGGGCATATTTCGAATTTCTTGGAGTTTCTATTATTCTTTTGTTAGCCCTGGCTCCAATTTCCAGCTCCATTCAATACTCTCCTGCATTATGTGTCTTGTGACTGTGCCCTTTATTCTTTTTTTGGTGCCTTCTATTTATACAATAAGGGTTGTATAAATTGTCAACCCCTCAGTACCAACACACACTCCTCCATCTCACCCATATAAGGCAGTTCTTAGAGATAAACATTTGCAGAAGAAAATGAGAGAAGGCTAGAGATATTTTTTTTTTGAAAGGGTCTTGTCACCTGCCCCACTGTGGAATGCAGGGTCATGATCACAGCTCACTGCATCCTTGTTCTCCCAGACTCAAGCCATCCTCCTGCCTCAGCTTCCCAAGTAGCCGGGACCACTGGCATGCACTGCCATGGCCAGCTATTTTTTTTATTATTATTTATAGAGACAGGGTCTCCCTATGTTGCCCAGGCTAGTCTTAAACTCATGGGTTCAAGTGATCCTCCCACCTCAACCTCGAAAAGTGCTTGGGATTGCAGGTGTGAGCCACCGTGCCCCGCCTTAGAGAAACTGTCAATGGACAACTGAAAATTGGACATTACTCTTCTCTATTCTTAACCTTAGTGATTATTGTCAACTTGAGATCTGAATTTTTATAAGTTGAACCAGCACCTCCTACTTTCCCTTCTACCTCATAAAATCTCCTCTGTTCTCCATTGCCCACTCTCCCTATCAATTATATTTTTTTG
Organism: Plecturocebus donacophilus; assembly: GCA_004027715.1. Lineage (NCBI taxonomy): Eukaryota > Metazoa > Chordata > Mammalia > Primates > Pitheciidae > Plecturocebus > Plecturocebus donacophilus. Next base: position 104,951 of record PVKP010001500.1, on the reverse strand, counting down.
AAAAAGGAGTTTGGCTATTTATTTCTTCCTTCTAATATATTTCTAGTTTCCTTACCTTTCACTTTCAAAAAGTTTATCAAAGTTTTTCCCCATATATAATTCCTTCCCTCAGAGGGAATAAATTACTAGTCAGTAAAATATCTTTCTAACTTCTCTATATAAAGAAATTTTAAAACATCTCATTTATTTTAGATACAATTGTTACCATCTTAGTGTAACCTCTCATTTTCCTGCTCAAGTAGAAATGCATCATGAGTCTCACCATCACCACTGCCACCACCAACATTATGGCATTTTAATAACAGACAACTATTTTGTATTATATTCCTTCTGTTAACAAAGAAAAATGGAATGGCAATGCATTTTTTACAAATTGACTTGGGCTAACTTAAAACAAGGACAACTTTAAAGTTGGGCATTTGTGGCCTAAGAAGATTCCTCACTAGGCAAATGGCTGAGTAATGGTCACAATCTTTTAGCCAGTCCTTACACTCACAAGCCTGGCTGCACAGTGTGAAACTGAAAAGAAAAAGTAATGATGTCTGTTCTGCATAATATGTAAACTTCTGGCATCCTTTGTGGGGAGAGTCGCGCTAAGGAACATCTAGAAAAATGCGATTTCCACATATATTTAGATTTCACTATCTCTGAGAGTTCAGTTGTCCTTGATATGTATATGAGTGTGTGTGGGGGGGTGGGGAACGGGGTTTGATTACTTAATGATTACCTACTTGGACACCAGAAGAATTACGAGACCTATCTGTAGCTCACACTGGTGGGAATCTAGGGAAGAGGCTAAACCTAAATATCCACACCCACCTGGACTGAAGGTGAGACTCAGAGTAGCAAATGCACTACTGAAGCCTCCAGGATATTAGTTTAGACTTATTAGCTCTAATTTAAGAAAACAGGCTAATGGGATGAGATGACTCCATGGTGAGTAGGAAGCATTTTCAAAAGATAGATGAAGCTGAAAGGAGATCTCTTTCAATAGAAAACGAATCTGAACACTGGGGAGAAAGGAAAGCTAGGAACTGAAGGGGACCCACAGCTGACTTTGGTTTGCTAGGGGCTCAGTTTCCCTCACATATTCTCCTCACCTTCATTTTCATTCCTTCTGACCCCCAACCCTCACCCAACAGCATTTGAGAAGGTCATATAGTCACTTGTGCACAGTGCGCAGTGCAGAGGACAAAGAACAAGATGATAAAAGCAAACTGGTTCTGTCGCATATTCTTCCTTTGCTGAGCCCAAGAAGGATGCAACCTGACAGTAAAGGACACTGCCAGGAGTTGCAGGCCATCAAAGGCAGTAGACATGACTGAGCTGTCGCCCCTGCAGAGCCAAAGTCGGCGAGATAGAGCATGAGGTGTGGGTAAGCAGATTCCAAGAGATGACTCGGGAAGGACAGGAGTCCAGCTCTATGCCCTAATATATAGCAAAGGAGGTGACCCTTGAAGCGGGTGGAAGGCAGAAGCTTGGCTTATACATGGTGGAAGAATCAAATGGCATTGGGCACCTCAGATGCACCAGCAGTATCAACTCAACAATAAAGGACATTGCACTATAGTAATGTTAAATAAAAGAAATATTATTTTTCTAATGCATATTTATAGGCATATCCAATTCAGGGAAAGGAAATGTGAGCTCTCTGGGAGATGCAGTTTTGGAATTGAACTCTGGAAGATATTTTGGATGTGAGTGCTAACTGTGACTTTTAATAATATTAATTTCTCACAGTAGTTGGCTGTTTTCCAATTTAAAAAGGGTTAACATTTACAAAAGTGTATCTCTTTAGAAAGGTATGAATCTGGTAAAAGAGAAAATGATTGCTCAGCCCACTGAGAAAGTGCTTGAAGGAGACTTCTGGACTCCATATATGGGACTTCCTCTGTCTTGCGTCACCTGCAGGCCTTTTCTGGACTCCGTACATGGGAGGGTATCTAGCACACTAATCCGTACCACACCCGCCTCCTTTTGGCTCTTGAGAGAAAAACTGGTAAACAGTTTGGTTTTAGATGGTAAGTTCATGCCTTTAGTAATAAGTAAAGCTTATTTCTGACTTCTCTGAAAAGGATATAACAATGCCTTTAATAATAAGTAAAGCTTATTTCTGACTTCTCTGTAAAAGAAATAACCATAATGCTTTTGTTAAAGTGACATCACTGAACTATAATTATTTTCTAGCACAGAGGGGTGCACAAAAAGAAATTTTGTAGAATATGTAATGCAGAGTAGTAAATCAGCAAGTAGTCCAGAGTAGAGGTTTTTCAAGATATTGTGATAGTTAATTTTATGTGTCAACTTTGCTAGGCCACAGTCCCCAGATATTTGGTCCAACATTATTCTAGATGTTTCTGTGAAGGCATTTTTTTAGATGAGATTAACATTTACATCAGTAGACTTAGAGTAAAGCAGTAAAACTACCTTCATAATGTAGGCAGGCCTGATCCAGTTAGTTGAAGGCCTTAATAATAATAATTTTTAAAAGCCTGATGTCCCCAGAAGAGGGAATTCTGCCAGCAGACGGCCTTTGTTCTCCAGATGCAACATCACCTCTTTCTTGGGTCTCCAGCCTGCCAGCCTGCCTTGCAGACTTTGGATATGACAGCCTCCACAATCATGTAAGCCAATTGCTTAAAACCACTCTCTCTGTGTATACACACACACACATACACACAGACACACACACACACACCCTCTTGATTCTATTTCTCTGGAGAACCCAAGCTAATATAGATATTAAGAATATCTTGAACCACACTTATTCCATTAATAAAATTCCATTCTCATTTTTTATTTCATGGAGAAAAAGTCATTTTATAAATCAAGAGGATGTGCCAGTTTACAACAGTTTTGTCCAAATGCCAACTTACACTTCCTTGAAAAGGTACTCTTGAAAGAAGATAGAAATCTCCACCCCTTCCATGAACCACAGAATTAGTAGGGAATCCCTTGATCAAAACCAAATGTCACATTGCTATTCAATAACTTTTCCATTATTACACACAAATTCAACAAGAATAACCCACCTGCTTCAAGATGTGTGAGGGAACCTGACAGAGAATCAAAATTGAAGAGCATCTCTTCAGTTTCTGGAAAGACAGAGCTGATGTTACCAAAGGGCCCCAGTAACTACTTGGTGCAGGGGATGGACGCTGGAGATAGGGTAAATTCCACAGTATTCAGAACAGCACAATGGCAAGAAAAGCTTCAAGTAGCTCATCCTACCAAAGTCACTTTACTACCAATAAATCATGGAAATCCCCATAGCATTGCATTCAAATCATAAGAAGAAAAATCTCTTACCTTCAAAACTCTTTCCCCACATGCAAATCCCTAAAGGCTTAGCTTAAAAGCGAGAAGCATTTGAAAACAATACTATCTATCTATAATCATGGATTTTTCTGCCAACTTTTTCAGATAACAGAATTTTTCTGATATGTAAGAAATTCAGAAAAAAAACACTAGAATTGCTTTTAAAAGCATAAGATTCCTTTATAAAACGATTATATTTTATTGTACAAATTAAATTAGGAGTTATTTTTCTCAAAAGCAATGATTTCTAAAATTTTTGATTCTTGCATTTCTACAAGTGTCATTTAAACTAATCAAAATGTTCAGAATAACTGAGTTAAAGTAAAATTTAACAAATACATATTTCAAGAATTAAAATGTCTATATATGCAACCCTAACCATGAGTGCATATTTATAAATTACATTCTTGTAATATTTACTAATATGTCATGAGTGTTATAAAAGAAATACAATAGTAGAACATTTTAGAGAACAGTATAAAAAATAAATTTTAAAAGATCTAGTATTCTGTCTTTATTCCACAATAGATGGTCTTGTGTAGACCCCACGTGGGAGAAGACTGCCATAGAGAGCACCTCTTTAATTTCTAGCCATCTGAACTCCTATTGAGTATCAATCTACCAGAAATATAAAAGTGATAACTTTTATTTTAACTTGATAAATATATATTAGTCCAATGTGGCCTATCATAAAAATTGTTCTAGAAATTCCTTTATCATAGTGATATCACACAAATCTCGTGACTTTTCTCCCTGGTGTGTTTCTGGGGAAAGTGCTTCCCTAAAGTCCTCAAGAAGCCTTTTGAGTACTTCCTCGGAATATAGTTTCCTATCTCTTTGTTCAGTATATTTATCTTTGTTGCTTTTTTAAATGGCACATCGTGTTCTATATTTGTGATTTATTTTTTTATCCATTCTGTATCTCACAATACAAATCTAAACTTCCAAGGGCAGGGACAGCGTCTTCTGTGCCTCTCATTCCTCTGCAAGTAATGGGTGATCCTTAGAGTCGTGTTTACTCAGTTCTTCAGAGAAGAAGAGTAATTGATGATCTCACTCTGGTCAGAGAAAGCAAAATAACTTTAATGGTGTCAAACAAATCGTGATGGCCTTTATTCATAATGCATTCTCTTGAAAGGCCATCCTGCTGCAAATATATGCCCTGGACCAGTTGAACAATAAAAAGAACAAGGGTTTGTGACACAGTGTTCTGGGAAGTCTGCCAGCCACGTTCCTGAGCCCTCTGTAGGGTAGGAAAAGGGCAGCTAGCTTTAAATGCAAGCAGCCCAGGAGAGAATGAGAGGAGCACAGTGTACCCTCAATATTTGTCAACTCTAACATGGGGACACACTTTGTTACCATTGTCCAAAAGGAAGGTCAGAACCTCGGAACCTTCCTTGTGCAGAAGTTTTGAAGGTCTGAAGGTGATGGTGGTCCACAGATTCACATTCAAGATACTCAGAACAAACAAAAAAAAATCACAACTAAATTGAGCATTATGATATCACTTGTTAATCATTGCTCCAATAAAGTAATGAATTATTTATTATAAAATGTGAAGAACATGGGAGAAAGTATGATGCTGTGAAGGACCATGAAATTTATTTTGTTTCAACAGAAAACAGCATCTCAGAACTGGAAGAAAATTTCTCTGCCTAACCCCTTTGTTTATGTCAATTTTTAAATTTATTTTGTAAGTGAGGAAGCTGAGCGTTGAAACTTGTGTATTTTCTGAAATACACAAGTAGCTATTGGAAGTGTCAGGATCGGATTCAGGGCAGAATAACACAAGAGCTAACACCAAGAACTAATTTATTTTATATTTAGTCCTTAGGTCTTTGAAGTATTAATATATCCATGTCAAATAGCTGTAGATGTGGAAAAGGGGATAAGACCAGAAGAAATGTATTGATTTGCCAAGTCATTTCAAGACCTAGACTCATATTTAAATTTCATTTTTTGATTGCAAATGTATTACATTTGTGGTAATAAGTTACACCACTATAGAACTGCATCATAAAGCCAAAAACTACTAACCTCAAGAGTACTCACTGTAAACAGCTATGCAAGTATTATTTCAAATATTTTTCTATGTTAGCCTAATACGCATGCACCCACACTCATTTGTAGGATATATTTATGCACATATATAAATGAAAATGTCTTTTGTTTCAAAATGGGCACTTGCTATGCATATTGTTCAATAATTTGCTGTTTTTCACCTAACAATAAATCAGAGATGTCTTCCTATGGCAGTATGTATAGATTTGCCTTGTTCTTTTTAATAGTGATATCATATTTCATAGTATGGTATGTACGGTTATTTATTCTCCTACTGAGGGAAAAGTAGGCCAGTTCCAATTAGTCACTCTTAGAGAAAATGCTGCGTTAAACATGTGAACCCCAATTGTGATGCTATTTCTTCAGACCAAATATCTAAAAATGGAATTGCTGGGTCTTATTGTTGAGTTATTTTAACAAGACTTGTAACAGAGGTGTTTGGAGTTTTTGTGTGTTTTCAGAGGGGATTTTTCCCACGTATTTGAGTAAAACTTTTCAGAAATTACTTCAGCTAGATGCTGTATTACACCCCTAGTGTGTATTCCATTGTTTTCTGAGGCCACTTTTAAGATTCCTTAATTAAGAGTTTTTTAAAAATTTATCTTGAAAACCAATATAATGAATGAAAAATGAGTACAAGTCAATGAATATTCATGTCCCACAGTACACGTTTTAAAATAACTTTCATTTTCAAACTCTGACTTAGTTATGACCTTCCAAGCTATACTACTACATTGTGATAGAAAACAGCTTTATGTCATAGACTCTAAGACAAAAGAGAAAGTATCAAAGACAGCATATTTGGTGATATCCTCTGGTCCTGTCTTTCTTCACCTCTCACTCCTCTCTTGATATTTGCTAGGCATCCCTAGCATTAAATTTTAAAATCCTTCACATGTGCCAGATGTCACATATATCTCTGAGACAGCAGCAGTTACAAACCTATGCAAACACACTGCAGGAAAACCTGATCTTAGTCCATTAGTACTTTGTAGAATTTAAAATTGGAAAAGACTTTAGAATAAAGAGGAAGAAAACTAACTTTTACCAGAACACCTACATGTGTAGACACTCTTTGGAGATCACCAATTCTGTTCTTCACAGCTTTCTCACAGGGCAACTATCCATATATCCTAATTGAAGATTGTTCAAGGACACTTACACAACTGGTAAACAATGAATCAGGATTGCAAATACAAATCTTTTGACTCTAAAATCTATGTTCATTCTGTTCCTGGAACCGCCTTTGTAATTGTCCATTCGGAATAAATGTTCTCTCATCTAGACCAGTGGTTTCCAAACTTAACACCAGGGATTGGTTTTGTGGAAGGCAATTTTTCCACGGACTAGGGGTGGGGTATGACTTTGGGGTGATTTAAGCACATTACATATATTGTGCACTTTATTTCTTTTATTATTACATTGCAATATGTAATTAAATAATTATTCAACTCACCGTAATGTAGAATCAGTGGGAGCCCTGAGCTTGTTTTCCTGCAACTAGATGGTCACATCTGGGGGTGATGAGAGACAGTGACAGATCATCAGGCACTAAATTCTCATAAGGAGCACTTACCTTAGATCCCTTGCATGCACAGTTCACAATAGGGTTCATGCTCTTATGAGAATCTAATGCTACTGCTGATCTGATGGGAGGCGGAGCTCAGGCAGTAATGCAAGTGATGAGCAGCAAATATAAATACAGATGGAGCTTTGCTTGCCCACTGCTCATCTCCTACTGTGCAGCCCGGTTCCTAACAGTCCATGGACCAGTATTGGTCCATGGCCCAGGGGTTGGGGACCCTTGATCTGCACCATATAGATGAGAGAATATAAGTGATTTTTCTGAAGTCTGCATAGCTAGCAACAGCTCTAACTTCCAATCCAACATGACATTTAGTGAGATTGATGGGTTCAGTGTGATTTTGCAATTGGCATTAAGTCTGCCTAACACTCAATATGAAAATGGGTTTGTGTCTCCACCTGCTGCTGCAGGATCACTATGTTCTTACTGGTCTCCAGGGCCTGGGTTTCTAATGTGGACATCATGAACATTCCTTCTGTCTAGTTACATTCTCTCTAAAGGCTCTCCATCTCTCCAAGGTATGAGCATAAAGCACAATTACATTTTGCATACTTCTTTCCATTTTTACTGCAAAATTAAAAATCCAGCAATATGTAACACCAATCTTAAATCCACATATGGCCAAAGAGAAAGGAGAAATTGAACAGCATGCTGTGGCTGACACTGCTCAGATACTCCAAGGAACTGGAATAGTAATTTTACAGCTTAGATGGAATTAGGGCTCTCAGTCCCAATGATGAAGAGACAGGTCCCTGTAGTGGCCTCTTAGGAAACCATTGTGTTCCCCATTTTCATTAAAAATACTCATAAACTCTTCAGCAATAAAGGCTGTGGCTGCTATCTTCTGGAACTTACGAAGTGGCTGGCTGAAACTTCATGTTTCACAGACTTATTATAAATAACCACTGAATAAATAACTTCACCAAGGTTCCCCTTAGTTTGATTTTATCTTCAGTTAGCTACTAGATTTGAGTTGTAGCAATCTGTGCATTAGATACACACACTGCATAGCTTTTTTCTTTACTAGGAATTTATGGACTATAAGAGGACTCTCATTATATTTAAAGCATTCATCAAACGAACAAAACTAAGTGGGTTTAAGTAGAATTTACTATACACACTTAGAGGAACTAAATAACTGACTCTTTCCTTCCAGTTAAAGGCACCAACTTGAAAATTATCTACTACTGTATTTCCCAGTAAATGGGAGATAATAATCATATAGTAATCTTTTGTCTATATATTCAAGGAGATCCAGGAAAAATAAATGCTTTTTTAGTTTTCTTTTGAAATGTATCTTCTACAAATATTTTCTGGAACTCTTCAGTGTGGCAAAATCTGCAATTCTGGCTTCAGGGGCTCTGTTCTCACTGTCTTTCTTGCTACATGGAATGAGCAGAAAGATATTCATGAAAGATTGACTAGGTCCAATTTTCTATGAGTAAAACCAACAGCAACATCAATATTTCAGGATCTGGAAAAAGCATGGCTATTCTCTTTCCTTGAAAAGAGTGTTAGAAATCATTGCATTTTAATGAATTCAAAATAACACAAGAGATTTTGGGAGCTGTTTGGCTTCTGAAAGTACAGAGATCAATCCGATTTTCCATCACTTACATTTGAGGAAGAGAGATCTGATACTGTTCCTCTGTAGACCCATGGCAGCATGAGGTAGAAAGTAACCAGTGATCTTTTCATCATGGTCCTGGTGGACTCCTGGTTTCCAGGCAGTTTGAGCTGTCACATTTGCTTAGAGTTTACTGAGCTGTTTTTAGTTACTCATTCAAATATTCATAAGAAGCAAGGACTGAGGTTTGCTGTTTGGTAACAACTTCATTTTTGGCTCACACTCAGTTTGTCCTTGCCGACTGCTTCTTTGGACCCTGATTGGGCTTTAAGTGGTCATGTGGTCTTTCAAGGATAATGGGGTTTCCTTGGGGGTAGGCAAAGGAAACATGTTCCATCTTTTATCTTTGCTTGGCTGGATGATGAAAATAATTACAGGAGACAGTTATGGATTATTTGAGACAAGTGAAATAAGCAAACCTATATCAAGCACTGCTTTGTGCTACCCAAGATGGCAGATCCGTTAATTATTCACCTTGTGAGACTATGTACACCTCAGGAAATCCTAAAATGGCATTATATTAGTGCAAATATTTACTCAACAATATTGCTCTTGAATATAATAATGAAAGTACGCGTAATCTCTTGCTATATTCTTGGAAGAAACCAATGGACTGTATCATTTCTTAGCACAATAAATCTTAACTCTTCATTAGAAACTATTATTTGATTAAAACTCTGGTTAAATAAATCCTTTAGGTAGACAAGGTCTATTGCTTAATGGGAGGCTATTATCTAATATACAAAATAGCTGCAGTAATAGTACAAATAAGCAGCAGTATAATACACAAAGTGTAGCTCTTTAATGAAGTTATAACATCAGCTGTTCACTGTAACTTTATCATCTAGATTGCTGCAAAGAAAAAGACTTGTCAATCAAGATACATTTCTAAAATAACTTTATGCTTTGACATTAAAACTTGAATTATCTGGGCTATAATGTATACCATATTTTGAGAAAGGGATTTTTTTTTTTACCCACTTATTATTGACAATGAATAATGCTCATTTTACAAGAAGAAATGTATGCTTTTTTTGAATTTGCAACTACTTTTTTTAAAAAGATGACTTTACATTTGCACTGTTCTCCTCAATATGAATACACATTCTGATGCTCCTGAGAGTACTTGTATATTCTAAAAAAGACTGAGCAGGTAAATTCTGTATTATTTCATTCAGATTCGGGGAAATAACAACCTGTCTGAGGCAAAGCAAAAGGAATTTCAATCTCACAGCCACTGCCAGATAAAAACCTGGAAAAGACCATTAATCTCATTTGTTCTCATTAGAGCAAGGCTCGTTATCACAACTTTAGTTAAGGAAGTGCCAACATTTACACCAGCAATTATATATCAGTGAAATTCGTTCTAAATAATGAAGCTCCTGGTACTAGAAACTCTACATTATTTGCTGAGGTCTTTATGTGTTGTAATGGAGGAGGATGCATGTTTTGAATACTTGATAGAATAAACAATTCCTTGACGAATACCTAGCAGACACTGTAAATAATATTAATTCCTAAATGAAGTACCAACATTTTTACATATAGGATATAATGTTTTATCTTTTAAAAGTAGATTTTTTCCTGACATGTTTCTTCCATCTTTGTAAGCAAGTATGAGAAAATGTAAATTCACTCTTTCCTGTTAATCTTTTTTAACAGTTCCATGAATGAAAGCTCTATCCAAAGTAGAGATCTCAAGTACCAGCGGATGGTAAAGCAGACACATGTTAGAAACACGCCATGCATTAAACAGAGGCAAGGACAACAAAGGCTTCATTAAATCAGAACATCTAGCTCTAGTGATGTGAGGGAATCTGAGGACTGTGACCTACAGTCCATGTGGTAAAATGCTCGCCTTCTTGTGTAACTTAGAAAAAAGATTAGAATGAATGAATGAATATTTCAGAAGTGTCCTCCTCACCGAAAGCAAATTTAATTTTAAGCAGTAGGAGAAAAGGAATAGTTAAGATTTAGTAGGGCTTTACTTTTTCAAGATATTAGGTACTGTGGCTACACAATTTACACTATGAAAGGCAATCCTTTCTTCCCCACAAGCAATGAGATATCCCAAGGCAGGGTCCAGAAACCACATCAGTCTAAGGGAGGTAAAATAACTTCCAAAGAGGGGATCGGAATACCAGGTAGTTTATTCAGTGAATGCAGGATGATGATGCACTTAATTATTACAATGATTTATTGAAGACTTTGTCCATAAAAAGCACTTTACATTTCTCATCTGATTTAGTTCCCATGTTAACTTGGCAAGGCAAGATTACCTTCATTTTATAAATGAGAACACTGAGATTCAGACATATTACATGAAATGGTCAAAGTCACCTTCCTAGCAAGTGGCAGAGTGAAAATTCAAACTCAGACTACCTAAATCCCATCTGCATGCCCCTTTCACTATATAATACTGCTTGAATTAATAGTTAATAGGCACTATCTTGTCCCCTGGGACTTGTGGAACCAACTATTTCAGCAATGTGGCACTTATCAAAGAGAACCTCTATGGAAGTGTGATCCAAATGTAAGTGAATTTTAAGAGAAAACCCAAAGAGACAAGCTGGATGTGACCCTAGCTGCTTCAGCAATGGGGACTTTAAAGAATGAGAAGAAGGAAACAAACTTGGAAGAAAAGACTTCTGAACAAAAATCAATAAAAAGAGATGGCCTTATAAAAACTCCTGTCACACAGTACCAGAGTGCAGTTTGCATTCATTTTAATGGAGGAGTTGTAGACCTTATATGCGTTAGAAGAAATATGTAGTAATGTATAAGGTTAGGAGCATTAGCACAATAGAAATATACTTGATTCATCTTGACAAGTTCAAGACCTTGCTTTGCACATGAGACTGAAAGCTCTTGGTCATTAGTACATAACCAATGAGAGAAGAAAATGACCAGTCCATCAGAGTTTGACAGGGATCCACATGGAGTCACTACAGTGAAGCAGAAGATGCTGCTGAGCCAGAGACTGAGACCAGGAGACTCAGAGCAGGACCAGATGTGAAGCCCAGCCATTCTTCAGTGACTGAAATCCAGCCATTCTTGGCTAAAGACTCAACCAATCCAGTCTAATGAGAAGGAACTGGGAACTAATGCACCACAACTACATCCTAATTGATCTATAATAACAGTGGAAGTGTGATAGTTAATATTGAGTGTCAACTTGATTGGATTAAAGGACGTAAAGTATTATTCCTGGTGTGTCTGTGAGGGTGTTGCCAAAGGAGACTAATATTTGAGTCAGTGGACTGGGAGAGGCAGACCTACTCCTGCCTGCTTTATTCTAGCCACACTGGTAGCTGTTTAGATAGTGCCCACCATCTAACAGGTGCACCACCCACTCAATCTGGGTGGGTAACATCAGCTGTCAGTGCAGCTAGAATAAAGCTGCACTGATGCCCACCCACTCAGTCTGTGTGAACACCGTCTAATCAGCTGCTGGCGTGGCTAAAATAAAGCAGGCAGAAGAAGTTGGAAAGATCAGACTTGGCTAGGTGTGGTAGCTCATGCCTGTCATCCCAGCACTTTGGGAGGCTGAGGTGGGCAGATGACTAGGTCAGGAGTTTGAGACCAGCCTGGCCAACATAGTGAAACCTCATTTGTACTAAAAATACAAAAATTAGCCGGGCATGGTGGTGTGCATCTGTAGTCCCAGCTACTTGGAGGGCTGGGGCAGGGGAATCACTTGAACTTGGGAGATGGAGGTTGTGGTGAGCCAAGACCACACCACTGCACTCCAGCCTGGGCAACAGAGCAAGACTCTGTCTCGAGAAAACAAAGAGCAGGCTTGCTGAGTCTTCCAGCCTCTGTCTTTCTCCCATGTTGGATGCTTCCTGCCCTTGAACATCAGACTCCAAGTTCTTCAGCTTTTGAATTCTTAGATTGACACCAGTGATTTGCCAGGGGCTCTGGGGTCTTTGGTCACAGACTGAAGGCTGCACTGTTGGCTTCCCTACTTTTGCAGTTTTGGGACTCAGACTGGCTTTCTTGCTCCTCAGATTCCAGACAGCCTATCAGGGGACTTCATCTTGTTGACTATCTGAGTAAATTCTCCTAATAAACTCCCCTTCATATATATATCTATCCTATTAGTTCTGTCCCTCTAGACATCCCTGATTAATACAAAAGTTCATGCATGTATGTATATTTAAGTATAAGTCATTTTCAAAACTTTACATGGTTTAACCTGTTGTTTTAGTCTGTTCTCATGCTACTAACAAAGACATACCTGAGACTGGGTAATTCATAAAGGAAAGAGATTTAATTGACTCACAAGTTCCACATGGCTAAGGAGGTCTCACAATCATGGCGGAAGGCAAATGAGGAGCAAAGTCATGGCTTACATGGCAGCAGGCAAGAGACCATGTGCAGGGAAACTTCCATTTATAAAACCATCAGATCTCACGAGACTTATTCACTACCACAAGAACAGTATGGGGAAAATCTGCCCCCATTATTCAATTGCCTCCCACTGTGTCCCTCCCAGGACACATGGGAATTATGGGAATTACAATTCAAATGAGATTTGGGTAGGGACACAGCCAAACTCTATCACCTGTTTAACTGATTTTTCAGTCTTCATAAAATCACAAGCCAAAAATTACTGTAAGTAAAATTTAAGCAAAAGTACAGAATTAAACACACCCAAATGATAGTTGAAGGTGTCATTCTGATACCTAGATTGGGGTAGGCCACATATAATAACAGCCAACATTTTGTTGAATGCCCCCCAGGTTTCAACAATCCTAATCCTTAAAATAATACTATAAATAAACATTAATATCATGCTTTATGTAGGAAAGGTAGCTAAATTTAAGAGAAACTAAGAGACTTTCTCAAGGTCTTTCAGTTACTGCTTACAGAGTCAAGATTTAGATCCAAAAACAGGCTTTAAAGTATGTGCCATTATCACACTGCAAGTTGCCCACCCCCACAAGATTATGCATCAACACCCAGAGAATGGACTTGAGCATTGACACTTATCAGGTGCTTATGTTACGTTTTGTTTAAGAAACAAGCCTGAAATCTAACCATAAAATGTTTCAATACTTCATAATCTCCCTAAGCAATAGACCTGAGTTATCAGGTACTTATGCTACCTTTTATTTAAGAAACAAGCCTGAAATCTAACCACAAAATGTTTCAATGCTTCACAATTTCCCTAAGATCTGGAATTAATAAAAAAGGAAGATGAGTGAAAATATAGCCAATGAATTTTAGAAAGAAGCTGTGGGATAGGGCTTGACACTGTGTCCCCACCCAAATCTCACCTTGAATTGTAATCTCCACGTCAAGGGTAAGACCAGGTAGAGACAGTTGAATTATGGAGGTGGTTCTTCCTGTGCTGTTCTCTTGGAGGTGAATGAGTACTCATGAGATATGATGGTTTTGTACAGGGATTCCCCCTTCAATTTGTACTCATTCTCTCTGCTGCTGCCTTGTGAAGATGTGCCTTCTGCCATAATTGTAGTTTTCCTGAGGCCTCTCCAGCCATGTGGAACTGTGAGTTAATTGAATCACTTTCTTTATAAATTACCCAGTCTTGGGTATTTCTTCATAGCAGCCTGAGAATGAACTAATATACTATGCTTAATAATACATAATGGTAAAATGAGTGATTAATTCAGATTACATTATAGGATAATCAATCTAACATGATGTCTGGTATCCAGTAAAATGTCTATCACCTTTTATCAATTCTGAGGTGAGCCTGCTTTTGTATTTTTGAATTATAAAATCAGAATGCAACTCACAATTGCTATCAGTCAGGTAAAATTGCAAAGTAGTTCTCTTTACCTGCACATCTTTGAGCTGAGTTGTCATTCCTAGTGACCCAACTGGACAATCACAACCCATCAATATTTCTGTCAACAAACCATTTCAGGCCAACTTAAGGAAAAAATATGAGTCCTGGCTGTTATCTGAAAATATTCTGTTGGCACCTGGGACAATCAAGTAAAAACAGGCATCAAATCTTGCAACTATGAATCAACTGCTTCAAAGAAAATCCCAGAGACAATACTGGAGCATTCTTTTAACAAATTCTGCATCATTGACACTCTGAATGGCACAGGGGATGGCAGTGTGAGGAAGATTATGAACACTAGCAACTGAGCCAACAGGGATTCCAGAGAGTTACAGTCTGGATGTGAACAAATTTTAGGAATGCCTTAGCCACTTTTACTTTATTTTCCTTTTCCTTTTGATGTATACACAGACCGAAGTATCAATTCTAAAAATATGTTTATAATTGTCTTAAAATAATCCTTCAAAATGTAGAAAATAAAAATCCTAACAAGCATTGTGTGTGCACACGTATATGTGTGTGTGTGTATGTGTGTGTGTGATACAGAAAAAGGTACACTTTTGAATTTACAAGGTCTAGGATTTTATAAAATTTGTAAGATTTCCAAGTATTTAAGAAATATATTTAAGTCTTATTTTTATTTCTCTGTGTGTGGCTGTATTTTTTCAAACACAGTTTCAGAAATGTTTACATCTTTAAAGGAAACATCAGATAGCAGCCTCAGCTTTAGAAGATGTTTAACCCTCTGTTTAGATTTAAAAAAAAAAACAAACTATTTCACTTAGGCTTGAATAGACTTAACAAAAAATGTGGCTTCATCATACATCTCATTATATAATATTCACAGAACAGCCATCATACACTCCAAGATGCTGTATAGAATGTCAAAAATATCTCTGTTTCCTAAAAAGCTTACATTCCAAGGCTGTGTCCACAGGATGGGTAGATTCACTTTCTGTTGAAAATTTGCTTCATTAAATGACCAATAATAATGCAAATGATTAGCATAAATATATAGCCATTAGTAATATTTATATATACTATGTAGGTATATGTAAGTATTCAGTGTTTCTGTTTACATGCTATAGGCTAATTCCTTTTAGGAGATTTGAAGCCATGGTTTTCAATTCCAGAATGAAAAATAAGACAAAATTTGACAGTGAGGAAAGAAAAATCTACATGGGAAAGGGAAATTATATGTCTCAGTTTAGCTGTAATGAAGAAAAACATTAATATATTGATGTCAACCTTGACCTATGCTCCTTCCACTTCATATACTAAAAACATTTGTCTTTGTTCACTCAGTTTCATCTGTCCATTTTTCCACCCCACTGCAGGAGTTTCCTTTTTACCAGCCTAGTTCCAGGCTTTTATGAAGCCTATGAGGCCAGGTAAGTCAATTACAACAAAACATAGGATCAAGGAAGTAAGAGGAAAAGAGAGGATAAGAGAGTTTGGAAAAGGAAAAAAAAGGTAATTCACTAAATTAGCTGAATTGTAAACACTGAAATCAAAAATCCAAACACAATTTAGAGTGTATAATAAAAAAAGAAAGTCAAAATATGGATCTTGGTTTGTGCCTGGCCTTCTCGTTTTCAGTAGTATTGTTTCCATAATATTCCATTACATAAAAGTGAGAAGGAGGAAAAAAAATAGAGAAAAAAGGAGGCCAAAAGGGAAAAGGTAGTGGCTACCTGCAGAAACCAGAAAAATGCGTGTGACAAAAAATAAGTTTGGGTTACAAAGAAAAAGCAACAGCAACTTCTGCCTCTGGTCTTTCAGTTGTTAGCTAACATCCATCACACTTACAAAGTGGAAACCTTTTTAAAAAGGTAAGTAGAAAAAAAAGACAACTGAGTCAAGCAATCATGTCTTGGCAGATGGAGCATGGGGTTGGCAGATTAAGTGAAAGGATGATAGTCTTAGCCTAGATTTTACTAAAGAATTGTATTTGTTATTTAGGAGAGAAACATGGAGAGTTGTTTCTGCAGAGATGTGCAGAGGCATATTATGTGTAAAAGCATCACAAAATTCTTCTAGTTTCAAGTTGTTGCAAATATGCCTGCTTGGCTACAAACTAAAAGGGTATTTATATGTGGTGATAATTTATGCAATTTATTGTTGATTTTTGAGAATTTGAAAGACCTTGGGCAATCTCAGGTTACATATAAAAGTGAAATGATTACCAATTATAATTTGTCATCCTAATTCCAATCTTAAAGGCAGACCTAAGCTAAGAAGAAGAAAAAGATTCACGATGCACATATTAAAAATATAAAAATAAGGCCAGGCATGGTGGCTCACACCTGTAACCCCAGCACTTTGGGAAGCCAAGGCAGGTGAATCATGAGGTCAAGAGTTCTAGATCAGCCTGATCAACATGGTGAAACCCTTTCTCTACTAAAAATACAAAAATTAGCCAGGCACTGTGGCAGATGCCTGCAATCCCAACCACTTGGGAGGCTGAGGCAGGAGAATGGCTTTAACCCGGGAGGAGGAAGGTGCAATGAGCTGAGATCGCTCCATTGCACTCAAGCCTGGGCACCAAGAGGGAAACTCCATCTCCAAAAAAATAAAATAGAAAATAAAAACGAATGATTTACAAATTATTTTTCAACTTTCACCAAAACACTTGGGAGTCCTAACAAATGACTTGGAGTTGTGTCCAATTACCAGGTTACATACTGTTGCCGAAATTCAGCTCTCTTCCCCAGAGGCATTAATTGAGATTATCAGAGATGCACAGCAAAATTGGAGATTCAGCTTTTTACCTTTTTAAGAGGATTAAAATAGAATTTGGTTGTTTTAAATAAGCTTTTATGTGATGTGTGTGTGTGTGTGTGTGTGTATGTGTGTGTGTGGGTGTGTGTGTGTGCTGGGTACACACACATATGTATCTTTATGTATATTTTGATATAAGTATATCCCCTTTAGACTCTGACAACAAAATGCAATAAATCAATTTGTTGTACACTAACAAATTTAAGGATTGACCACTCCACACACTCTGGTTTTAGCACTTACTGGAATCCAACCATAAATAGCCTTAATTTGATTAAAATGCAGCTGTTATTTTCCTTTTGCTCTGGCCTCTGGTGATAAAATACAAAAAATCAACATACTGCTTCATATCACCCACTTTCAAAACTATATTTCAGATATAGTAATAGTAAAGCCTCTTTCTATACTGGCATCTACTCCAGTTTTCAAAAGCAAATACATAAAGGACATGTTTCAAGAATGAAAAGATGATATAAGCTAAAATAAATAAGTTCTTTCTAAGACATAAGTAATAATTGCACTGTAAGTTATATAAGCCTCAGTGACAGTACTCTGGCAAAGACATCCATTTATCAGTCGAAGCAAGTAATTCCATGTTCTGTGAATGGCAGAATGAGACCAGGTTCGACTGATTTATGAAGTGATTTTTTTACATTCTACTGAATGATTGAGACAAAGGACCTGCAGCAATGGTGGTTCATCTTTTCTGTTCAAGTGCCAATTCCTTTTATTACTTTTGTTTTGTTTCTAGTAGAGACATTGCTGCCTCATTCACCACCTGCTAATGTTGAATAAGAAATGTTTAACTCTAGGCTATTCAATATAAATGGCCCCAAGAAAGTAATCGAATAGTTTCTATCTTTCTTACATGCTGCCTTGAGTGTCATGTAAGGGAAAATTTTCTGGCCTGAGAGCCAGTGGGGAACAAATTGCATTCATCTTTGTATATTCTTTTAAGTCCAGCATGATCCCTAGGATCTAGGAGGCACTAAAAAGAAACTGTAGAATCAAGTTGAAATGGCCTCTAAACCTGCTGGACAGGCAGCAAACCGTGATGGGGACAGCAAGGAATCATGATCTCATAATCCTGACTTGGCCACTTACCGGCTAAGTAGATTATGGGCAGACCTTGTCACCTCTTTGAGACTCAGTTTGTTCACCTGCCAAATGGTAAAAACCAGTTTCTACCTTATAGGGCTTAAGTGGGGATTAAATAATACAGTGTATGTAAATTGCCAGTTACCAAAACAAGGAGGATGGGTCAGGCTATCACTAGGTTTAGGTAAGGGGCCGTATCCAAGGAAGAGAATGGTCTAGAAAAATGACACTCTTGTCTTTCCCTTCCTCTAACTTTTATATAGGCACATGGATTCTAAGTGCTGCTTTAAAAGGCACATACATGACCAGGTGTGGTGGCTCATGCCTGTAATCCCAACACTTGATAGGCTGAGGCGGGTGGATCACGAAGTCAGGAGATCAAGACCATCCTGGTTAACACAATGAAACCCTGTCTGTACTAAAAATAAAAAGAATTAGCCAGCGTGGTGACATGCACCTCTAGTCTCAGCTACTTGGGAGGCTGAGGCAGGAGAATCGCTTGAACCCGGGAGGCAGATGTTGCAGTGAGCCAAGATCGTGCCACTGCACTCCAGCCTGGTGACAGAGCAAGATTCCATCTCAACAACAACAAAAAAAAGGCACATACGCACAAAACACACACATGGGTACACATGTACAACAATCCCAAAAGGCAGCCTGAAACCAAAAGGAAATGAAAAGTGGACATAGAGACAAGGTCATCTGTCGATTTGTCTTGGCCTTAAACACAGGCCTCTGGATCTTGTTTCCCCTCACTCTGCAGCCCCACATCAACTGGGAAAACCCCTTCATCACCTCCCTACCAGCTGCTACCCAACTCACTGCTTAACCAATCACCATCACAGCCATATAAAGACTCCCCAGAAAGTCAAGGCTCAGGGCATCCGTCCTAATTCTGTTCTTCTCAGAGTGTGCTACCACTGCCCCTGGATGGATCAGTACATAAAGATACAAAGAGCCTCAGACTAAAGCAGGGAGTATCTATTTTATTTGAGGATTTGGACTACAGAGGAATATTTTTATATTAAGACAAATACAGACATATTGTGGAGTAGAATGTAATACTGTCATGATTTTTTTTCAGACAAAATAATGGATGTTAAAGAAAATTCAAGCAAACTGAAAGAAGGTAGAACCCATGGCTAGGACCTAAATGCCCTCATTTCCCAGCTCATGAGTATACATACTTCCTTGCCTTGGTCATTCAGAGTAATTTTCAGACAAAGGCTGAGAAGCAGTGCCTAGCAGATTTTCTTAGATAGGCTTCTAAATGTTTCATAAGAAAGTAGGTGTTCTTAGGAAAAAGCTGTGCCCCTGAAGGTAGAATCCCATTGCACTAAACAGTACAAGAATGTCTAATTCATCACATTTGTCATCCAGCTCTATTTTCAGTTGCAGATTGGTAACATACATTAATAGCATTAATTTTAAAGCAACTAGAAAATCTATCTGGTAAAAACCTCACATGTAAACACAAATACCTAGCTGGTAAAAATTGCTGAATGCAAATCTTCTCTTTTGGTCCAATTTTATGTGCACTGGTACAATGTTATATATTCTTTTTTTTTTTTTTTTTGAGATGGAGTTTCACTCTTGCTGCCCAGGCTGGAGTGCAATGGTGGGTTATCGGCTCACTGTAACCTCTGCTTCTTGGGTTTAAGTAATTCTCCTGTCTCAGCTTCTCAAGTAGCTGGGGTTACAGGCACCCATCATCACACATGGCTAATTTTTGTTTGTTTTTAATGGAGACAGGATTTTACCGTGTTGGCCAGACTGGTCTCAAACTCCTGACCTCAGATGATCTGCTCGCCTCGGGCTCCCAAAGTGCTGGTAATATAGGTGTGAGTCACCGCACCCGGCCAATGTTATCTATATTCTTAATAAAATAAGTTAACAAGAGTTCATGTAGCAAACTATTGAGAAGCTACTATGTGCAAATCATTTTGGTTTATACATAGTGAAATAAAATGTGAAGTTTTCTTTCAAGGTGTCCACAATCTAAGCACTGTGAAATAGAAATATAATGTAAATCACATTCATAATTTTAAATGTTTTGGTAGCCATATTAATAAAAGATAAAAGAAGTAATCGTAATTTTAATAATTCAATTTAATAATAATAATTTTGATTATTTAAAATGTTAATAATTAATAAACATTAATTTTAATAATTAATTTCAATAATACATTTATTGAACACAGTGTGAAATGTGATTGTTTCAGCATATAATCAACAAAAAAGTATTATTAAGACATTTTACCTTCTTTCATCATAGTGAAACTTCAAAATGTACTTTACACTTGCAATACATCTCAATCTGGACTAGCCATATTGCAAATGATCAAAAGCCACATGTGACTAGTGGTTACTATACTGGACAGCACAGAAATGAATCATTAATAAATACTGATTATGCACATAATTTAAAAATTGCAGCTGCCATACTAGTTCCTGAAAATATGATGGTAAATGAAATGTCATCCTTGTCCTCACAGAGCACACATTCTGACAACGATGACAAAGAATAAGTAGAAGGTGATTATAATACAAATGGTGAGTGTTATGATAAAGGAAACAAGCAAAGGACTGAAGTAGAGACTGCTGGGTGGGAATGGGGTTGAGAGCCTGGTAAAGGATGGGGTAAAGCGTTCTGTATTAGTCTGTTCTCACACTGCTAAAAAAGCATACCTGAGACTGGGTAATTTATGAAGAAAAGAGGTTTAACTGATTCACAGTTCTGCAGGCTGTACAGGAGTCATGGTGGAAGAGGCCTCAATAAACTTATAATTATAGTAGAGGGCAAAGGAGAAGCAAGCACATCTTCACATTGTGAGAGGAGAGAGAGAGAGAGGGAGCAACGGGGAAAATGACACACACTTAAATAATCAGATCTCATAAGAACTCACTCACTGTTACTAGAACAGCAAGGGGGAAATCTGTCCCCATGATCCAATCGCCCCCCACTATGTCTCTCTCCAAACATTGGGAATTACAACTCAACGTGAGATTTGGGTAGGGACACAGAGCCAAATCACATAACCTTATCAGGCTCCATTTTTAATGGAGTGGCTAGGGAAAGGTGTCTCTGAAAACATAGCATTTAAAGCAGAGAACTTGCATTAATTTTCTATTGCTGTTGTAAGAAATAACCAGAATCCTCATGGCTTAAAAACCACACAAACTGATTACCTTGCAGTTCCAGAGGCCAGAAGTCTGAAATGGGTCTTATGGGGCTGAAGTCAAGAGGCTGGCAGGGCTGCATTTCTTTGGAGACTCTAGAAGAGGGCCCATTCCTTGCCTTTTCAGTGTCTAGAGGCTGCCTGTGGTCCTCAGCTCATCACCATCTTTGTCTTCAAAGCCAACAAACTCCTCAACCCAGCTTCTACTTTCCACATCTCCTATGCTAACTGACTCTCCTTCCTCCCTCTTTTGCTTGTAATGACTATTATGATTAAACTTGGCTCAGCTGAATAATCCAGGTATATCTCTTCATCTCAAGACCCTTAACTTAATCACATCTACAAAGTTCAGTTCCTTTTGCCATGTAAGGTGATGTATTCACAGATTCCTGGAAATTAGGACAGGAACATCTTTGGGGGGCTACCATCTGCCTATCAGGGACCTGAAAGGATACAAAGGAGAGAGAAAGGAGTGTTTCTATCTAATCTCTAGAGTAAGAAAAAATTTGGCAAATTCTGAAGGAAGATCCATGTTAACAAAAGTACAGAATGCAAGGATGAGAATGGTGCAAGACAAGGCTGGGAGCAGGGTAGGGGCCAGAACACAGAGGGCCTCTTGGGCCATGTTAAAGAATTTGAGTTCATTCTATTACAATGAACTCAAATTCTTTGAGGAGCTAGTGGAGGATTTTAAGCAGTAGAGTCAAATAATCTAGATCACATAATAATTGAATCGGTCTGGCTGCTGGAGGAGAATGAGTCAAAGTGGAACATGAATGAAAGTAAGAAGACCACTGAGGACTGATGCCAAACCATTTAAGAGAATGGCAGAAGATATGGGCAGAAGCAGCCCCATTGGTTATAGTGCTGGTCATAAAGGTTGGCTATTTTTTGAACTGTAGACTTGATATTATGCATTTTATTGCATGCAACTTTTTAAATATTATAAAATTATGAAGTTACAGTTTTTTTTCTCTTTTATAAAAAGAAGTAATGACTTCTGGCTCCATGAGTTTAAAAAGCAACCTGTTTTTATAGCCTTATTTCCAATGGGTATTAGTCCGTTTTCACACTACTGATAAAGATATCTAACACTGGGAAGAAAAAGAGGTTTAATGGATTTACAGTTCCACATGGCTGGGAAGGCCTCACAATCATGGCAGAAGGCAAAGAGGAGCAAGTCACATCTTACATAGATGGTGGCAGGCAAATAGAGAGTTTGTGCAGGGTAACTCTGTTTTTAAAAACCATCAGCTCTCATGAGACTTATTCACTATTGTGAGAACAGCACAGGAAAGATCTGCCCCCATGATTCAATTACCTCCCACAACACATAGGAATTCGAGGTGTGATCTTGGTGGGAACACAGCTAAACCACATCACCATGGCACATTGTACATAATACGGTGATGGCGTTCATCTTATCCCATCAACCTACTTGTCCTCCCCTTCCTTCCGAGCTCAATATTGTACCAGGTTGTCATCCAATTTCATCCTGGGACAAAAACTCTATTGGACTCACCTTCATTTATATTAATTCTACAAACAACTACTGAATGTCTGCAACATGGATTATACTGTGTAGGCACTGGGGACCAAATGGTCAGCAAAAGCAGACAAAATCCTTGTGCTAATGCAGTGTAGCGTTTAGTGGGAAAAACTGGCTTTGATCAAATGTCTTACCTATAAAATTATTTCAGTTAGAAGAATTACGAAGATTGTTGTGTTTTGAGAATCTATAGTAAAGTATTAGTGGGCCATGGAACATTCCCCTGAAGAAGTAAGGCAGGCTCTAAGATCTAAAGGACAAATAGGACCTAACAAGATAAAAGCAAAGAAAGAAAATAGTACAGTCAAAGGAATCATATATACAAAGGCTGCTAGGCAGAAAAAAAAAAAAAAGACAATTTGCTCCATGAACTGAAGGCCACTCTGGCTGGAACGTGGAAAGCTCTATGCAGAAATAATCCCCTTAATCATCAGGCCACTATCTTGACCAAAAATGAATATGATCCTGTTTACATAGTAAAGCCCATACTGATAATATTGGCCACTATTAATAGGGCATTTACGATGTACTAGTCAATATTTAAAATATTTTATATGCATTAAGTCATTGAATCCTCACAACAATCCTATTAAGGAAATGTTACTATTATTCCCCCACTTTACAAATAAGAAAACTGAGACGCAGGGATAGGTAGCATGCCCACGTTGCAGAGCCCAGATTTGAAACAAGTATCCTAAACCTTATGCTCCTCCTTCCTCACACTCACGTCTCACATGCTGAAGGCAGCCTGTCCCCGCCTAGCTCCTTGTGTTAGGTAGTTCTGAGAGTCTCTAGTACAGCTCTCCCTGGGGAGAGGCTGATGACCAGGAAGTGTCATTAACAGTCATCAGTGGGTTCAGCAGTTCCTAAGGAGTGTCTAGTGAGAGGTGAGAATGACCTGTTGGAAGAAGGTAAGAAGCACAAATGAACTGGTGCAAGGTTCTAGTCACCCTAGAAAGCTACATTGAGTACTGACAGAGAGCTCAGGGCCAGAGGCAAATCGTCAACATTTGACTCAGTTTCCATCTTTGAGAAAGGTAGCTAGCATCTTTATTAAATTGCTGAGAAGAGGATATGCCACAGGACAAAAAAGATGTTGTAGAAAAATCACCACACTTGGCAGGCAAGAGACCCTGCTCCTTGTGGCAGCTCTGCCATTGACCTCGGGCAGACACTTAACATTCCCAGGCTTTTGGTTTGTAAAATGAGAGGACTGGAACAAGTGGTCCCTGCAGCCTCTCATAGTCTCTGGAGTTACCGAGACACTAGGAATTAAAATTTGCTCCTCTCCTACGTTTCTGAAGGAATAGACTTAAAGGCAAGAAATATTCCTAAACAATAGATAGCCCAGGCCCTTCATGATAGAGGAACCTTTGATACATGAATTACATAAGTAAGTAAATTCAAACAAATGAAAGAGAAATTCTGTGACCCTTTGCAAAACATGAAGATTTTTATTAAGATGACCTCAACTTGCAGCAAAATGCAATTATGAAGGAAATGCAAACATCTATTCTTCCCAATGCTCCAGGTCCCCCCAAATTTGCATTTGCTTCCTGTTTTCCTCCACCTTATTAATTGTACAAATAAGGGGCACACTAAACATTTAAGTATGCAAATTTTAAAAATAATGAATAGTCTATGCTTCTTTTGTGTTCCATTGTAATAAAATCTATTGTTCCATCCATCAGTCTCATTAGAGTAGGTTTTGACCTATACTGAAAAAAACCACTCAAATGTTCAAGCTCATCTGGCAAATGAGGGGCCTCAGAAGGACAATCGCCACTCTTTCCTCCCCCATCAAATATTATATGATTCTCCATGGAAATGATTTTAATAGATCAGCAGCACTGTGGTTTTACACAAAGGGTAGGACCTCATCGGCAAGCTAGAAGCCTAGAAATTAGAAATATCTCGGTGAATACAAAAAAACCTTCTCATGGTTAATGATATGTTCTCCTAATAAAGGTAAAATTTTAAGAAATAACTTAGAGATCTCATGGTCTGTCTCTTTCCCAAAATACAAGATCTAGAAAAATGCTGTTACCAAGCATATTGACGTAGCTTTTCTGTTGTTAAACAACAACAACAACAAAAAAAAAAAAACATACTGCTGAAAGCAGGAAGCCATTGCAGAAGTTACCTCTCAATCAACTTTTCAACAGGTTAGATTGCAGGCATGTGAAATGAAAGAATCAAGACTTTGATTATGTGTAGATTATAATTGTGTTTTAAATGTGGCTTCTTATTGGGTACTGGATTCCAAGATAGGATTCCACAGGTATTCTATACTTTACCATTGCCAGGGTGTCAGACCATGTTTTATCTGCTATTTCCACAATGAAGGCAATGAGTAATTGAATCAATAAATTAAGTGAATAGAAATAAACAGTTGATTCATATATTTCTAGCAGAATGCAACAAGCAACCTCTTAGATCAGACAATTCTATTGATCTTTTCTTAGTCTTATTTATTCCATGTCATTACTTAAACCAAATAGCAAACCAAACAGTTATAACCTTCTGTTACTGATCAAAAAAAAAAAAATGCTACATAGGAAAGAGTATGTTAAGAAAGAAATTAATAGCAGATTAATACATTTATCAATGTAGCAAAATATTGTCAAACTAAATAACAGAAAAGGAGACTCTCCAAAATAAAATAATATTTACTCTGGAATGGGTATTGCAATGAGGAATAAGCATGCCATAGTAAATTGTGTGCATCTGCAGGAAGGTAAAACAAGACAAAGCTTTTTAAAGAAAAAATGAGGATTGCATAATTGTTTGAGATAATTATCCTTGGCTACAAGGATCAATAACAAGGGTGGCGCCCGGATGAGGTTAGATGGGCAGTTGCTGAGCAGATGTCCCTGCAGAAGTATTTTTTGTGTGTATAAGGTTGCAATGGCTTTTTTTTGCAGTTTTCTGTGGTAGTTCTTGTTATCAGACATGCATGATGAAAACACTCTTCATGGCCTTTTCCAACTCTATTTGTCAGGATTTTTAACACAAGTGAATCAATTTTGATTCTGACAACTTTCACAATATTTACAGATGATCATTTAATAATCACTCAAGAGAGACGTGGATTTCTTTCTAGTTTACTGAATTCTTCCCTTTTTAGTTGCCACAGAAATCTATGTGCTGATGGAAGCCCTGTGTGTGACCTTTAGGCACACAGACACTCATGTGATTCTAGAAAATGTCTCAAAGAAGGGACCTGGAGTTTCATCCGTTGGCACTCCTGCAGTTTCATTAAACAGTGGTGGCTGAGCACAGCCAGGTGCAATCCATTTGGTTATGATTCCTCTGCTTCATCATCCACCCAAGAATTGACCTAGTTGTAGAAATTCAGATCTGGTCAATTCTCCTAAATATCTAAGATGTGCACAACAAATTCAGTTCCTCCAACAAGGGTTAACCTTCGCCTCTTCTCTGTGTGTTTTTATACATTATGTATCTGCACTTTTGCATTAAGTGGCTATAATTAATATAATTTTGTTGGAGGCTAACTAAAATAAAAAGCCCTATCAATTAAGAATGCATAATATTTCATCTTAAGAAACACCATCTTCTAAGCATTAATGTCTTTAGACTATCATAAATAAAACATCAAGGAAGATGCTTGTGCATAAATCTTTGACCACATCGCTAATTAATTTTTTCTTTGGGATAGAACTTTTGAAAAAAATTCTGTCAAATTGAGAGATAGTAAAAATGTCCTCAATTTAATTTGAATTTTCCTTCTTATTAGAGGTTAAAAACTTTGCATACAGTCTTTGCCATATGTATTTCTTCTTTTGTGAAATATCTATTTACATCCTTTGCTTATTTTTATAAGTCTTACATTTTTTAATACCACATTCAATTGCATGTGTGATTTGTAATTTAAAATAGTGTTCAGAGAAAGGAAGTTTACAAATATATGAGTCATCATCATCATTAATTGTTTCTTTAAATCTTCTAAAAGATATACCTTTTAAAATATCTGTAAAAATTGTTTGTTGAAGTGCCATTGAGAGCACCAGACAGGAGTTCAAAATATCTTGATAGTGTTAGGCTGCCACCTAGTATTTCAGTGTGGAACAGCCCGAAACAGCCATGGAAGGTTTTCCCATATTCAGAACATATCGAATACAGTAAACACAAAAATGTCACCTTATGTCCTGAATCCAGAAAAGCTAAAAACTAATGTCAATGAATGCAAAAACTAGGACTACCACAGACTCAGGGACAAGGTATTCTATATATACATACCCTCTATATTTAACACTTGTCACTGTTTGCCTTCATTGAAATAAGAACACTACTCTGAAAGTCAAGAAAACTTGGGTTCTCACTTGAAGCTTACTGCTAACAGATGTAGTGATCTGTCACAGCACAATAAGCCCCACCCCCAGGACTCAGTTTTTCCTTGAAACATAGGAAGACAAAGGAAGGCAGTCTTGTTCCTCGTCCTCCGCAAGGATACAGGTTAGTGGTGCATCTGAGAGGACGGTATGCTTCTGGGGCCACAGGAACTGTGTAAGGTCAGATATGGGAATGTTTGCAAACTTGGCCTCTTCCTGGTCACCCTTCCCTTCATCTCACCCCTTCCTCACGAGATGGAAAGCACTTTGTCAGGTGGAAATGCTTGACCACACACCTGTGGTCTAACTGGAGAGCGTTAGAGAGGGACAAAGAGGTGAGGATAAAAGACCTTCCTTCCCAATCAGCCTGTCTACAATGACAGTAACAATAGTTCAGGTCCTATTATCATACAGTATCCAGTGCCCATACCACATGAACTACTCATGATAACTTCCTGATCTTCGAACTTTCTCATCGGCTCACCTCTGCCTTCTTCATGGGGAACACATGCCTCCTTCATTCTTTCATAGGCTGCAAATATTTTTCAAAGCATAGTCTCTCATCTGCTCTTCTCTCCTCATACTCTCGCCTTCAAAGGAATTACTTCTTTACACATCTTAAACTTTTAGGGTTCGATTGAAAAATCCTTAACTCCTGGGCAGAATTCCCACTTGAGTGTCAATGATGTGTGTTCAGCTGTCTGCTGGAATGTTTGATGTCCCATCCCAAAAACTATCCTCCTTCTTCACAATGTATAACCAAATACTCACAAAATTCAAACAGTTTTGTGGTGCAGTTGTTTCTCCTGCACACTGCTTCCTTTCTGTCCACAAGGGACTCATCGTGGCATGCATGGACCATGGTAATGCTATTTCTTTAGTCCTTTGCTCTTTTAATCCAGATCTTCCCCAGGCAGAAGCCCACTTTTCCCAACTATGCAACAGAATCATTTCCTACATGAGCCCTGAGGTAAGCTTGGTTGCTAAGCCCTGCTCAACTCCACCCTGCATGCACCTGCCAAATCAGACGTCTTCAACACTGGCCTAATTGCTGTAAGGCCCAAATATTCCTGTTAATCTTTTTCATTCTTCCTTCCCACCCTGCCCTACCAGGATTCCTGTGTTCTAAACAACTTTATTTCAGTGAGATCTTCAGATCATGCCAATTAAAGACTTGTTACTCAAGTGTGATCTGTGAAACAAGAGATATTGGCATTATCCAGGATCTATTTGAAAATGCAGACTTCCAGGCTCTACCCCAGAATTCTGAATCAAAATCAGAATCTAAATCTCAACAAGATCCTTGGGAAATTCACATGCATGTGAAAGTTTAAGGAATACAGAATACGCATATTCCCACCCTCCCTGTTTTTCTCTCACTTCACCTATATATTCCTTAATTTTACATTCACAATCTTAAATTATCTTGCTAATTTATTTTCCTTTCTATAGTCTGCCTCATTATATTGGAATGTAAGCTTTATGAGAGCCAGGCCCTCATGATATTCAATGCTGTGTATTTCCAGTACACACTCAATAAATAATTATTAAGTAAACATCTTCTGAGCTCATTTCCTTATTCTCACTTTTATTTATGACATATCTGCAATCCCCTTTGCCTTCGCTCCCCCTTTTCTCCTCTTTACATATTATTTATCTGGCTGGGTATGGTGGCTCATGCGTATAATCCTGACACTTTGGGAGGCCAAGGTGGGTGGAACACCTAAAGGCAGGAGTTCGAGACCAGCCTGGCCAACATGGCAAAACCCTGTCTCTACTAAAAACACAAAAATTAGTCAGGGGTGGTGATGTGTGCTTGTAATCCCAACTACTTGGGAGGCTGAGGCAAGAGAATCGCTTGGACCCAGGAAGCAGAGGCTGCAGTGAGCTAAGATTGCACCACTGCACTCCACACTCCAGCCTGGGTGACAGAAGGAGACTCCTTCTCAAAATAAATAAATATTATTTATCAAACAAATTGTAATTTCTCCAAAAAAATCTTTCCCAAACATTCCAAGCCCATGCCCCTCTGACCTCCTAGACCCTAGAGGATCAATTCAGACACCAAATCACACACTCACTTCAAGTGCTTTTGGTGTATATGTTTTGTCTCTTCAACCAAAATGTAGACACCAGAAGGGCAGAATCTGTGCTCTATACTTTATTGGTATTTCCCAGAATTTACAGCGGGCAGGTAAATGCATTTATTCTATGCGAAAAGGAAGACTCACCAAAAGAGTCAAAGAGAAAGGCTAGAAAAGAGAAATCCTAGAAAATGGTTTGGACAAATCTCTTTATAAGAACAGTGAATAGCCTTCGGGTGAGTCCCTGTAGCAAAGGCATGTTATTTAATTCTTATAAGTTAATCACCTCACTTACAAGTTGTGTTTTACATTTTAATATTATTATATGGTCTCATTGAGATTGTTTTAAAATTATCCCTTATCCTTGAATGAAACTTGCATCTAACGTTATGTTTAGAGATTTCATATGACATTTTTGCTACAAGAAGATTCAATTAGCATGAACTTCACTTAGGACTCGTCAGTTCCTAACTTCCACTTTGTTCATAAGATCTTTCTAGTTTTGAATTCGAAAATATGGCTAATCTTCTCCATGGTGGGGTTTGAACTCTTTATTGTAGGGATTCTTTTTCATGATGATAATGAGGTTTTAAGATCCCAGATATACATTGTTCCATTTTGCTGCCCATTCCTACATTGTTTGTGGCACACATCCCACATATGCCAAGAAGGCTGATTAGTTAATCCGTCA
The DNA here is from genome assembly GCA_004027715.1 of Plecturocebus donacophilus. NCBI lineage: Eukaryota > Metazoa > Chordata > Mammalia > Primates > Pitheciidae > Plecturocebus > Plecturocebus donacophilus. The sequence goes on along the minus strand of PVKP010001500.1, from coordinate 74,808 downwards.
GTCTCGATAAAGTGTTTGGAAATGCCCTGAAGAGTTACTCAAAATAAAAGTTTATACCACAGACACACTGCAAACTGGAAAAAGTTTCAAGCCTTAAATACTCTCCCAGACCAACTATCTAACTTCATTATGGTTTTCCATCTTCTATGTCTCTAAGGTGGCATTTAGCATAAAATATTTGGACACTTTCATAATGCTAAATAGAAAATACCTTTATATTTTAAAAAGGAAGAGAAAATTGTCATGAATAATAAAAATATTTCTAAAAATGAGGTGCAGGGTAAGGTGGAATTCTATGCAGACCCACAGGTTACAGAGGCAAAAAATACAATGTGCTCCATGATCTTGGTTTCCAATGCGTTTGATTTATATCAAAGCCAAATATGGTTCATCCCTTACTAATCACTTATCTGGAAAGGAGAGAATGAAAACATTGTTTTTTTTTTTGTTCATGCCCAGAATGTAAATTAAATTCAGCAAGGAAAATTAAGTCAGTCATCCAAAGATTCGAAAATTTTCTTTCCTACGCCTCTGAACCAAGACTTAAATATTGTAAAGTTCTGATAAATCACTCATCTGATTGCAACACACATTCTAATTGTAAACTGTCCAGACTGGTTCAAGTTCCTTCAAGTATGGGTTGAGAATAGGTGCTTTCCTTTAATTATTATCTGTTTAAGTTGTGTTTCTTATGAAAAACTAAGAAACATGTTAACGCTTTTATTCCTGAGCAGTATATGGTGACTGCTTCTCCTCTGGTTTAGGATAATGTTCTCTAAGGCCTCCTAAGAGTGGAGAGAACTTCTAGAGCTATGGTAACACTCTGCCTTAGTGGGTCGCCCAACTCTTCCTCACTTTGCTGTCAAAACAGGTTCTCTCGTGATTTATCATCTCTCTTTATATTTATTTTTTATTTTTATTTTTTGAGACGAAGTCTCACTCTGTTGCCCAGGTTGGAGTGCAGTGGCATGATCTTGGCTCACTGCAACCTCCACCTCCCAGGTTCAGGCAGTTCTCCTGCCTCAGCCTCCTGAGTACCTGGGATTACAGGCGTATGCCACCATGCCCAGCTAATTTTTTTGTATTATTAGTAGAGACGAGGTTTCACCATGTTGGTCAGGCTGGTCTCGAACTCCTGAACTCGTGATCCACCCGCCTTGGCCTCCCAAAGTGCTGGGATTACAGGCGTGAGCCACCGCACCCGGCCCTTGATTTATCATCTCATCGCAGTCACTCACCTCTCCACTCAGACACTGCATGGTAACCTGGTAAATCTGTCCTAGGTTGGTTCATTTGTCTTGATATTATATATCCTCTATGTGTATTATATATCCTCTATGTGTATATTATATAGACTATATGTGTATTTTTTCCTTGGCAACACCAGTTTTAAAATTTAAGTGAGTGGAAAACCAGAGACAGAGGTAAAAGTGTTCCTCTTAATGTGCAGATTTTAAGTAAACAGCAGCCTAACAATATGAAGGATGATACTTAACAGAACAGTCTAAGGTAGGTATAAATGAGAAATTGAAAAGAAAATCAAAGGAAAAGAAAAGTTGAATTAGTGGCTCTGAAAAGCAAAAAAATTATATTTTGATTTGCTTCTAGAACACAGTGCCCACTTCTTAAATTTTCTTTTTTTCTTTTGATGAGTAGGTTAAACTACTACTTGCATACATAGGCCTTAAAAGGACTAGTATAACTTGCAAAGAGTAGCTGAATTTATAATTTAATCTACAATCCTAGAGGAAGATGATAACCTGATTCTTTGTATATTCTTTGTCCAAAGGCTATAATCAAAATTACCATAATGTCATTAAGAAAAATTATTTAAAGACTGTATAAATTTTAATTAATAAGCTAAGGATTTCTTAACTCATCAGAGCACTTCTGTCAGGTGGGGCAAAATTTTAACTAATGATCAAAAGGAAGCTTCAAAACAAGGAGACCTAAGAGATAAATTATAAATCACAGTGAAAGGGTAACAGATATATCTTCCCCCACCTTCAAATTCAGAGTTCAGCAAGTTGCACAAGAGCTACATTGAAAACTCTTACCTGTGCCCCCCGAAAGAGTCTAAAATGCTACCCTTACTAAAGTACCCACTTGATCTACACTTGAAGACCCAACCACTTCTGATAGCAAATTACTTCTGTGGATCTGATCCACATGAGAAATTTTCTATACTCTCTGTTTTCTGCCTGAAACCTGGAACTACTTTCTAAGAACATTCTCTGGAGAGGAAGTGATATGGTTTGGCTCTGTGCCCCCACTCAAATCACATTTTGAATTGTACTCCCATAATTCCCACATGTTGTAGGAGGGACCCAGTGGGGGATCATTGACTCACGGTGGGGGGCAGTTTCCCTCATACTGCTCTCATGGTAGTAAGTCTCACAAGATCTGAGATTGTATCAGGGTTTTCCGCTTTTGCGTTTTCCTGATTCTCTCCTTGCCTGCTGCCATCCGTGTAAGACAGGACTTACTCCTCCTTGCCTTCTGCCATGGTTGTGAGGCTTCTCCAGCCATGTGAAGCTGTAAGTCTGATTAAACCTCTTTCTTTTGTAAATTGCCCAGTCTCAGGTATGTCTTTATCAGCAGCATGAAAACAGACTAATACAGAAAAGAAATAGGAAGAGAGAAAAAGACTAGACATCTGAGTTAGTGAACAGGGTGTCTTCTGAGATTCTTGCTTAGAAGACTCTATTTCCAAGGACAGACATAGTTAAAAACTAGGAAAAGAGGCCCAGGATAAGCAAGTTCAGCAATCTAGCCCAAGGTCATTTCACAGATATATATGTTTTTCCTTTTCAGAAATTAAAGACTTACATAACCAAACCAAAAAGACTCAGGGTCCCTAATGAATCCAACAAGAGAAAATTATTTGCCTCAAAATGAAAACATTTTAATTGATATTTTAAATTGATTTAATTTGCTAAATTTACAAACTAACAAGTTTTGACTCTTCCAAGGGACCTGACTTGGATGGAGCCAAGAGTTAATATAACAGCTTGTTGCCAAGGGTAGATGACACCCCTCCCCCCACCCATGTCCAGCTACTTTTTCTAACGTGCAAGGGGACCTTCTTTACTTTCTATTGTCCCTTCCCCTCTATAAACACACAATGCCCCACAGCAAGATGTGAGATATGGCACATAGGAATGGAAGGTAAGATAAAACAGTCATTTATTCACAGCGTAAAAGCACAATTGGTATGTGCAGTATAGGCACAGGCTGATGAGAAGCTCTAAGCAGCAGTGGTGGAAAGACAGACAGAGACAGATGCTCACGGAGTATCACTGCCCAAGGGGAGTCAGTGCTAGCATGGAGTGACCCAAGTAGGCTGGCTGAGGCAGCACTAAAGCAAAGTACAGGGAACAGGAACACGACCTCGATTCAGAAGAGCAAGCCTGACCACCAGCAGAAAAGGGGCGACGAAGGAAGTAGATGTATGATTTACACATGAGACAGCATACCATCTTCCACCAGCCACACCTTAGGGTCTGCAAGAGAATGTAAGGAGGGGGAAGCTCTGAAGTTGTATCATGGGACATGCAGCCATCTCTCTCTCTCTCCTACTTCTGTGTCCTGTATCATAGAATGGTCTATACTCACTGCTTCCATATCCTCTCTCATTCTCAACTCTCCTCTCCAATTAGGCTGTCTCTGTCCACTGAAACTGCTCATGTCCATCCAATCCAGCCATAGGTCTAACTCAGTGGTCACTTCTCAGTTCTCACCCTCCTCTCATCTAAGCCCTATTTGTCACAATAGGCCCTCTTTCTTAACAAGCTTTCTTCATTTAGTCTCCAAGACACTACTCTCAACCCACTCACTGATGTGCATCCTCATCTTTGCTCAACCTTATAATTTTTCTGACATCTGGAGCACTTCAGGGCAGTGTTTGGACTTCTCTATGCATACTCACTTTCAAAATCACCTTGTTTAGTTGATAGGCTTTAAATATATTAAACTCTTCCCAATTTAATTCTTCATGCCCAAACTCTCTTTTGAATACCAGATGCAGATACCAAAATGTCCACCTAATGGACATCTCAAAGTTAATGCATCTGAAACGATCTCTGTATTTTTATCACTGTCCACACACCTAAAACTCCTCCTGCATTCCTCTTGGTCTTAGAGTCTAGCTATGCAGATACTCAGCCAAAAAGTTAGAGTCATCATTGATGCCTCTCTCTATGTCATACTTCACATCAGCAAACCAGTCAGCTCTTCCTCATTCTTCAATCTGCCCACTTCCCACCACTTCTATTGCTACTTAATTCAGGCCATCATATTGTGGTTGCTCTTGTGCTGGTCCCTTTATGTCCACTCTCGTCCTACTATAGACTGCTCTCCCTACAGAATTCTGAGTAATCCTTTTAAATAATCAAAGTATGTCATTCCTCTGCTTAAAACCCACCCACTTAGAATATAATCCAAAATCATTATTCTTGCCTTCAAAAACTGTTATCTGACCCTTAGCCAGTTTTCCAGGATAATTTCCTATTAATTTTTCAGTGAGCCCCACTTATACTGGCCTTCTTGCTAATTATTAAAAAAAAAAAATTCCATGCACACTCCCAATTCAAGACTCTGCACGTACTGTTCTCCTGCCTGAGACATTCTTCTCTCAAATCTCTGCACGCTCTTCTCCCTTGGGCCTTTGGGGCTCTGGCCCATCACCTTTTCAGAAAAGCCTCCCATCCCCTATGAAGCAGCACATCTCCCCACCCTCCTCTTACTCTACTTTGTTCTCTTCCTAGTACTTTCACCATTTAGCACATTAAATATTGATATGCTTATTGTCATACTTCTCCAACAAGAATATAAACTTACTAGTCTTCACTAAGGGACAAAGACCATTGCAATTAGAGAAGCCATTATTAAGATTAGCCAGCAATTGAGTAAAGGAGGCAGATTCTGAGACCTCAAAGCCAAGCACCAACTGGCCTTGGGAGGCTCCTGCAGCCACATGTTCCTTTTACACCCCGAAGGTGGCATTTCATACTCAAATGCCTACAGACAATTATAGTAAAGCAGGAAGAAGGCCTAGAAGAATAAACTGGAGAGAGCAGGCCTCTTCCAACCGGGCAGCCACTCCACTGCAGCTCATTTCCAGGCAGGAATGTTGGGGTGAAGTGATATTAGCATATTGGCGGCTTAGTTGACAAAACTCCCTAGGTTTTGACTCATCTCTTGACTCCTGATTCTAAGGAGTGAGTTTGCTGTCCTTTGCCTGTATGGAAGGGAGCTCCTCTTACCCCCACCCTTTGAGGCTGACACAGTGGGAGCATCACAAGTCAGCCTGTGGCTTCTGCCTGAAGGCCACCCATTTGCAAACTTGGGTTTAAAGCAATAGCTGTCAGCCATCTATCAGAGACACTGCTATGCCACAACGAGTTTTGAAGTGTATCACAAATGATTTGTTATTCTGCCGACATTAAAGGACCAACATTTGCCAATTATTTTCTTTCTAGTTAATTATATTGCTTTTGATCATGATCATGCCTTTAGTGTTGTGTACTTGCATCCTGACATTCATCTTTGAACTGGAGAGACAAAAATGGTGAAATTAACACACAGAAAATTAGAACTATCCTATCTATGGGGTATGTGCTTCATGCTAACATCATTTCTTATGTGTACCGTGATAGAATTTAAAAGTTTGAGAACAGTTGCTTTAAAATTACCCTGTAAGAGCATGTAATATTTTCCATTAAATTGGGACTCAAAATTTTAATTATATATGAATTTAGTCCCATTAAGTAGAAAGGAACGCCTTGGCAGGAAGTCAAGCCAGAACACTTAGTCTGAACTATAATGTCCCTAAAAATAATCCCTTAATACTTTTTCAACTTTACCTCCCACTCTAGACCTTTGATTTCTGCCACCAACTACCAGACTGTACCTTTCACGTTTTTATATCCAAACCCTGGCCCTTGGTATGCCTCAACCCTGGCATCTATTTTCTCCTTTTCTTTCCTCTTATTTAAATCCTAACCAGCCTGCAAGGCTAAAGTGATTTTTATTTCCATTATAAATTCTTACTTCACCACTACGGCCCACAGAGATCTGTCCTTTCTCAGAGAGTCTAAGATTATACCAGTATCAAGTGTTTGTTATGTGGCCTTGGTGGGCAGCTGTCTCCTCATGTAGCAGATAAGGCAAAGAGGGCTAAACACGGGAGTACATCCGAGCAGTGCAAGGAATGGGATGTAGCAAACGTTGATGCCTTCTTCATAGCCCTTTGGCTGACTTCAGAGGTCACTTTCAGTTTGACAGGCCAGTTCCCATATAGTAACGGTTTCTTATCACTAGCACAGCCCCTGCACAGGACCCACCAGAAATGTCAGTGAGTTAACACCCTCAGAAGCAAACCTCAACGAAGAATGAGAGTTGGCGGATTAGTATCCCAGCTTCCTCACTCCTTGGTGCAAAAATCCTGAGCTGTGCTCCACATAGTACCCAGAAAATCCTTAACAGGATTGAGCCCAGTTGCCCAGAATAAGGACTTGTTTGGTTATCTCCCTTCCCTTCTGCTATGGCCTGAATGTGTCCCCTCCAAAATTTATATGTGGAAATGTAATCATTAATGTGTTAGTGTGAAGAGGTGGGGCTTCTGGGAGGTGATTAAGTCTGGAGGGTGGAGCCCTTATGAATGGAATTAGTGACCTTATTATTAGTGCCCTAGTCATTTTTGCCCTTCTATCCCCACCACCATGTGAGGACATGGCATTTGTCCTCTCCAGTATATGCAGCAAAAGGCCCCATCTTGGGAGCAGAGAGCAGGGCCTTACCAGAACTGGACACCAGACCTGCCAGAGCCTTGACATAGACTTCCCAACCTCTAGAACTGTGAGAAACAAATTCCTATTACTTGTAAATTACCCAGCTTGTGGTATTTTGTTATATCCACAAGAACATACTCAGATACCTCCTTCTCCATGTTTCCTGGGATTATCTCAGAAATAAACTATAAATAAACTACCTAAATCTTGGGGCCTGCTTTTTGGAGGACTCAAGTAAAGACATTCCCTGATGAAAGTTTTACTTCCTTGAAAACAGATCTGTCTTCCTGCCCTGTACAGAACCTTGCATGGACTCTTGAATGGGAAAATACTCAAGAACGATCTGAAATCCACTGAGTAACAGAAATTTTAAGTGATTTGATCAAAATTGAAAAAGATTTCGGCACTTTTGCTTTTGTCCTCCCTTCCCTTCGTATCTAGTACTCATAAAACAGGTCTAGAACATGACAAATTTCTGATCCATTTTCTTCCCAGCCTCAGGTGTAAGGAAGAAGATTGCACTAAGGGAAGCCTTATAAGGAGCATAGTCTCTGGCATGGATCTGAGCTTATTCCTTCACCTTTTAGTGAACATTTAGTCAATCTACTATAATGCCTCAGAGTCTCCTCTTTACTAATTCTTTTAACAAATTGTGAGACAGTTGGCTTTTGGCCTTTCGAAAAAATCCTAAACCTCAAGGAGCAGGTGTGTGAAGGAATTTTTGAGAATTGAGAAATGCTAATGAATTACTTAGTATTCAATTTGGCTGGCAGTAACAGGAGACCCAAAGTAAATAAGATACTACTTATTTCTTTCAAGAAAGCTGGCATCAGGTGGTCCACAGCCAGTAGGGCACTCTGCAGTGTCAAGAACTCAGGCTCCTTCTCTCTTGCTGCTCCTCGGTTCATGATTCTATTCCCTAGGTTACCTCCGTCTAAGATAATTGCTCCAGATCCAGCCATCACATCCACATTCCAGGTGGCAGGAAGAAAAAAAGACACAGGGAAAAGAATGATGCTTCCATTTAAAGACACTTTCCAGAAGCTGAACAGCCCGGTTTAACTTACACTGTATTGGTTAGAACTTAGTCCCATGGCAATCCTCAGCTATATGGGAGATTTTATTTCAGACAGCCCTATGCCAAGTTAAAATTAGAGATTCTATCACAAATATTTCTATATTAGAGGAAAATGATCATTGGTAGATAATTAGCTTATCTCTATCACAACGGTTATATTACTAGAATGGCAGCAAAAGCTGCCAAGATCAGAATCTGATGTTAGGAAATAGGGTGTGGACACAGTACATGAGAAGTGGGTATGGATTATCATGCGGAGGTCTTTATTGACCCACTAACAATTTCATGGTCATAGGATGAGAATGGGGAGAGGGAATGAAGATGGGATTTTTATATATAGATGATCTCTCAGTTCAAGTTAAGCTCATACTACTGTGTTATGTGTATGCTTCTTTTGAAGATACAGTTATCAAAGAAGAACACTAAAACTAGAAATTATCAGAACTGAATCTAGTGTGACTCATGAGAGAAGAGCCTGGGTGTAGTGCTCAGAAGAATTACCCTGAACATTCCAAAAAGAAAAGAACTCCAGAATCCCACATCGTATACTCGTTTATAACAGACTAAAAGATAATATTCTGAGGGACTCTAAGACCAGTATCCATTTAAATCAGCTCAAACCCCAGGCAGAGACACAGAATTTTACCACTTACACATGGGTAGACAGCACAGCAGTTGGGATTTGTCCCTTCTGTTATCCTGCTTCCAGATACCATATTGAAAGCAGCATGCATTGCAAAGGCTCCAACCTCCTTATGCTATAGAACACCCGCACCTCAGCACACTGGCATGACCAGGGTTACCACTCTGTACAAAGCTGCAGGAAGAATTGCTCTTTGAAAAAGGACACACAAGAAATGCAAGAAGACAGGCTTGTAATGAAGAAGATTGAAAAACCTTAGAAAAATCAAACAGAAATCACAATAATTTTCCTCTTGTTTCTCCTGGAGTCCTAGTATTAAGAGATTCTGTGAGCACTGAAACTGCTCCATGAGAGCCAGGCTAGAACATTCAAGTTCCCTCTGACCTGTGAGATGGTATTGGACCCACCCCAGATTCCCATCGATCATCAACATTGCAAATGAAGAGATTCCTAAAGTCACCTTCTCAGCTGTCTTAGGAAACTCTGTAAGAAGAAACAAGATAAAGGGCACAAAATAATTCTTATTAAAAGGTTATCAGTTGCTCTAAGAGAAATGCAAATGTGCTAACTTTACCCCAAAAATCATCATTAATAAATCACTGAAGAATAAGTTTTATTATCCTCTCTTTGCCGTTTTGCTTGGTCAGCCTGTTACACACCAACCGCCTGAGCTGCATCAGACTTTATGGGTTTTCCTCTCCTTTTAATTAACTTTAAAATCTTATTAGCCCAATTATTAGCAATATGTTACAAGGCACCAACTGCAGCTGTGAATGTGTCTTTATTAAAAAGGCGCTACCATGAGTTAAGAAACTTTCAGCATTATTATAAACTCTATAAAGGCTAGAGAGATAATTCAGTTTGCAAATTGGTCCCAGTTCAAACTTGGCAAGGGAACGCAAATTAGGTTTGAATTAATTTGCTTCCTCCTCCCATTCTTCCCTCAAAACATGTAATTCCTATTAGCAATTAGCATCGGTAGACTTTACACTGGCACTTGGAAAGGTGTACCAACTCATAAAATAAGAACCGAAGGTGTGATGTTATTTTAACTTAAAAATTTATGTGTGAAGTAGGAAGAGAAATGTGCTTTTAGATATATTGTTCTTCCTAAGGGACACATAAATTACCCTGAATTTTACCCAGCTTGAAGAGCTAGTATATTGTAAACTGCTCTCCCCTTTACAAACCAGGGCCATTCTAAGGGAACAAGAATGAATTTGTCATAGACTCAGCCCCACAAAACCTTCTAAATATAGAATCTGCTTGCCTTTGTTCACAGCTGTTCCATTCTAATAGTTTTACCAAGGGCGCAAACAGTAGGTTCCTTTATTGAAAGTGGAACTATATCTTCGGGTGTAGAATATTTTGAAGGCCTTTTCAAGGCAAAATAAAAGAAAATGCGAAACCAAAGAGCTCTAGGAATCTATCCATTCTAATCCAGGTTCACAGACAATCTGATCCAAAATATAAAACCCCAGGACCACAGCTTTGCCTGCTACCCTTTGACACTTATATATTGTACTCCACTGCTTCTCAAACCTTAGAATGCTTTGAATCACGTTGAAATGTCTGGAAAATACAGATTCAGAATTCCTGTCCTTATCCCTGAAGATTCTGACTCGTTACATCTCAAGTGAAACACAGGAATTCTCTTGGCACTGGGATTTTTGGTAATTCTGAGCAAGGAGCCTTTGGCTCACACTTTTAAGAAACATGATTTTACTTTTTATGTGACTTGGGCCTGTTTTTAAAAAAAATAGGCATAAACAAATAATTTTCTTTCTTCTTTGATCTCCTGGAAGTGGGCAATTTGGTAATTATCAAAATTTCACCACAAATATGAATAATAAGTAAAGTTTCTAGGCCTAACAATTTTATTTAAAAATATTGCTCCATATGGATGAGTCCACCAGAATTGCCCAGAAACACATTGTATGCCCAGAAAGCAATAGAAAAAAACAAGTCTTTTGGACAGAGACATCTAGAAATACAGAGTGCATACTAGCAGAAATACCTATATACATGTATACATATATATGGTATATGTATATGCATTATATACAGATTTATGCATGTATATATACATATATGTAGTATATACATATGTATGCATTTGCAGTAATAATCTGTTAACCTTTATTACTAATAAAGAAAAACAAATCACCTTAATTTTAGATACATTTGTGTATTTCAGGACTCCTACCATGTTCCTATAAGATATACCATTCCGGGCCAGGCAAGGTGTTGGCTCATGCCTGTAATCCCAGCACTTTGGGAGGCTGAGGAGGGTGGATCACTTGAGGTCAGGAGTTTGAAACCAGTCTGGCCAACATGGTGAAACCCCGTCTCTACTAAAAGTACAAAAATTAGCCAGGCAAAGTGGCATGTGCCTATAATCCTAGCTACCCAGGAGGCTGAGGCAGGAGAATTACTAGGAAAATTGCTGGAACCCAGGGGGCAGAGGCTGCAGTGAGCCGAGGTTGCACCACTGCACTCCAGCCTGGGCGATAGAGCAAAACTCTGTTTAAAAAAAAAATGAAAGACAGAAAGAAAGATATCTAATAGGATCCCTGGCCTCTAACCTGCTAGATGTGAATAGTAGCTCTCTAGCCTCCTGGTTGTAACAATCAAAATTTCTCCACATTGACAAATGTTCCCCTGTGGGAAAATCAATCCCAGCTGAGAATTGCTGTTTTACTGCTATTTCATCCTAATCAAACAATACCTGTCAAGTGCTTATATGTACATTAGTATAACAGGTTGACCTAATGCTGCTATTCAAACATGTCTAACCTTTACTATATGCCAGTACTATAATTTTTTAAGAAGAAAAAGCACCTTGCATATTTGATCTTAGTCATCCTCATTAACTTTTTTATAGATAAAAAAGAATCAGCCTTGAAAAGATTAAAAGACTTGCCCAAGGTAGTCAGGGGTGGAGTGGAGGTTCACACCCAGTGAAACTCCCAAACTCGTGTGTTTAACCACTGCTCTCAATCGCCTCCCATGGCAGTGTATAAAGTTAAAATAGTGATGTCCGTGACTCCTAGGAGTTTTCACTCTAAAACAAGGAACACTAGCACAGGCATTTATGGAGAAAACAAGCACCAAGCACAGAGATTTGTTCAACAAATCAAAAGGAGACAAATTCTATAAATAAATGATATATAATAAACCTCATTAATTCTGACTATTTAGAATTTGCTGTAATTCAAGAAGGAGCTGGACCAGTGTTGACTTTTCTACTATTTGCGTGCACACACACACACACACACAAATCTGTGAAATGACAGTACACATAGGGTTTCCAAAAGAGGGCTTAAGTGCTCCAGAAAACACACAAACACCTACTTCTACCCAGCCCAGTTACCATCCATGTAAAGACCAACCTACTTGGAGGCCCAGCACAAATGGTCCATCTGGCTATTGAAGGAGGTCCTCTATTGGGCCAAACTTCACCTATGTATAGTGACAGTATCCACCTAAAAATAATAAAATGCCTTTTTTTTTTTTTTTGAGACAGTGTCTTGCTCTTTCGCTCAGACTGCAGTGCAGTGACGCGGTCTTGGCTCACTGCAACTTCCGCCTCCCAGGCCCAACAGATTCTCCTGCCTCAGCTTCCCTAAAAGCCGAGATTACAGGCATGCACCACCATGCCCAGCCAATTTTTGTATTTTAGTAGAGATGGGGTTTCACCATGTTGGCCAGACTGGTCTCAAACTCCTGACCTCAAGTGATCCACCCACCTTGGCCTCCCAAAGTGCTAGGATTACAGGCGTGAGCCACCGCCCCTAGCAAAATGGCATGTTTTTAAGAATAGTATTAAGTTCTACTTCACTGCTATTTGAGATCTCCCAGCCCCCGAATTCAGACTGCTGATCACTCTCAAAGACTGGCACTGGTGCCTCTGAACACAGCTGTCCCAGGAAGCCATCACAAAACGATGACTATTTATACTTCCTTCCCTACCACATCAGAATAAACAAAAATTTTAATTACAAATAAAATTAATAAAATTTAGTATTTTTATTAAATCAGCATATTTATTTTATTAAATAATCAATACATCAGCATATCTTTAACATTTCCAAAACTTACACACTTACTGTGTTTCAGGCGCTGCGCTAAATGGTGGGGATACAGAGATGAGCTAAACATGGTTTCTTCTCTATACAAGTTTGTAAACAAGTGAGGGAGGCAGATAAAGAGCTAGGTGAGGTCGGTATGTACACAGGTGGAATGTGGGCTGGATCAAGCCAAAGCCCAGGAGGAACAGTTCAAAGACAGACTTCCGCGAGAGGATGACTCTTGAAAGGTGACTCCAAAAAAGACTAGCAGGAAATATTTCAGAATGGTAAAAGGTGATGATCTATAATGTTGGAATTCTGGGAAATTTTTATTTTTTTTTATGCTTTTTCATATTTCTCAAAACTGCTCAATGAAAATGTATTTTTATACAGCTGAAAATGTATTAAAGAATAAAAAATAACATATTAAAGGGTAATACAGTTTTTAAAGCAAGTGAGAAGAAAGGGAAGGCAGAAAGTATAGACTATTATTTCTAGAAACTTTGCTTTTCAGGGAAGACATAAAATACAAAGCAGGTAGAAGGAGATGCAGTCAAGAAAAGGACTCTCTCTCTCTCTTTCTCTCTTTTTTCTTTTTAAGCTGAAAGTGATTTGAGTATACTATAAGCTGTAGGAAAGACGGAAGCTGAAAATACAAAAGGAAGAAGGACTAAGAAGACCTCACTCTAGTCCTGAAATATTTAGGAATCTACCTGCTCAAAAGAGCAATTTGGAAAGATTAGCATTAGATCAGAGAAATGGTATCTCTAAAGAAAGGGGTGAGAGTGAGTATATCTACATACAGTGTGAGACACTGATTCAGAACTTTGTTCCTCTGAGGTTATTGTACATATTGGGCTACAATGGGGATGCTTCCCATCATGATTGGAGTTACTAAATTCTGCGAGTTCTAATTCAAAAAAGATCCCCATTCTCTGCCTGAGATTCCCACATGCCGTGGTGTGAGAAACTCAAATTGACAGATTCACCAATGGAGATATAAGACAATTACCACAGTGTGTCAAAACACAGTGGCTCTTGAAGTGAGTCTTCTCTTCTCTCCCAGGAGGGTGAGGATGCTTCCTTGTGCCACAATCATTGTTTCTAATATCTGTACGTACCTTCAAGAAAAGGAGTTGAGATTTTGTTACTTGAGAAGTTTACTCAATACCAGGCTTGCATCTCCTGCACTGGCTGCTTGGAAGAAAAGGGAAGATCGCAGGCCAAGATGGCTCTAGGGTACAGCTTGTTATAGAGAGATCCAGGGCCGTCTTGTCACTTCAGAGATATCTTTAGCTTCCAGAATTGGATCAGATAGGATAAATTTGATGAGGACCACCACAACCTGGCTCAAAGAATTTAGGGTAGCTGAGGGCTGTGGTGGGAAGTCAATTTAAGATATGACTGAGTTCAACAAGCAACGCAGGGAAAATTATTGGAGCTGCATTCCTCCTCTGTGAAGTCTTTTGGTCCTGCACTCATCCATAATGAACCTATATGCCATGAGGTATCTCAGTGGCAATCCCCATCCCTTTTCCTCCTCTTATCTCCAGCACCAGAAAAGCCAAAGGAACTGTGACATGAGGATCAAAGGGCCATTTACCAACTCTGGTTCCTTCGCTGTCATCTGTAACTGCATATCCAGCCTGTGCTGGGAAAACAGAGCAAAGGGTTGGAAATTGACTAGAACCAAGTCTTAATATCTAAGAGCAGACTGTTTTAATATTTGAAATGATTAAAAGTATGGAATTATATTAATTTGAACTTTGAAGTACTTTCTACCCAGTGGGAAAGATGGATTAAACAAAGCCTATTGCAGGCAATTTTTAAGGAGGACAGACATTTCATGTTTTATCTTATGATGTAAGACTTTTCAAAATAATTATTGTATACATATATAAATGAATTCATATATACATATATGAATGGACGCAAATTAATTACATACATATATGAATTAGGTTATCATTGTAATGGTCACCAGCAAGGTGACCTGTGAAAAAACATTTGCATAATTTTAAGAGATTGATTCTGTCACTTTGTCTTACAGTGTTCTTGGACAGAAAGATAAAATGACAAAATTGAACTGTATAACTTAATCCTAATTTGCAAATACAATACTGCTTTTGCATTATAAAAATCAAGATAGACATTTCTCAAAACCTAATAATAGAAGGAGACATTTTCCTTCTTTTTTCATAGGATAGTTGAAAGGCACTTGGACATTCACCCACAGGTCTGACTGCACTCTGAAGGTGGATTCCGTTTGTTCTTGCACAGCCAGGCCTTGATGGTTCCTGCCTCCCATGATTACCAGCAGCCCTAGCTGGGGTCTCTTGGTTCCCACTTGTTCCCATGTTAGAACCAGTCACCCCACTTTGGGGCTCCTTTTCTTTTATCCATCCTCTACCCTTCTTCCACGGTCATCCTCCAAGCACAAAGGCCTATTCAAATCACCTTCTTGTTAGACATACCAAGTGACTTTCTGTTGTCCATAAGACCGTTTGCAATGTGGGCTTGAATTAACCTCAGCTTCCAGCTGCTGCTCGGCTTATGTTTCCAACCTAGCGCTCACCCGTTGCCCTGGTGTCCAGGCGGTACCATGATGAATTCTGGCTTTTCCCTAAAGACACGGTTTTCTGTGGCAGTGCATGTTGGCCCAGGTTCTCTTGCCCCCATTCTCTGGTTAGCAAAATCTACCCTCCAGAATGCTGCCAACATGTCCGTTCCCCTTAGGAACCTTCCCATTCTCCACAACCCAAGTCAGTCGCTACCCCTTCTGCCATCTTCCATTGTTGGGGGCATACTTGGATGTGCTGAGGAGGAGGTGTAGTGCAATGGGGGGATGGTGGCAATCTCTGCCTGGGACTTCCAGCAACTCGTTCAGAAATGAATGCGTAATTACATATCATGATATATACTATGGCAGAAAGGAACACACTGCCAAGAAACTGAACTGAGATGGCACTGAGACCTGACACACGGTAGGAGAGGTGGAGTGAGGAACAGGGAGCATCTGGAGCAGGGAGCGCCTTGCACAGCAGCTTCATGGTAGGCTGTGTGTTTTCTGAGAACAGAAAGAGGCCCGTGTGGCTAGAGTGGATGAGCAGGGGGGAAAATGGTGTGAGATGTGGCTGGAAAGGTAGGTAGGGCCCCAGCCTGCAGAGCCAGTGGGCCCCCAGAAGACTTTGGACTTTGTCTTAAGAACAATCGAGAGGCATTGAAGTTTCTCACTGCAGATGACACAATCTATTTGTATTTTGAAAAAAATTAGACTTCACTGTGGAATATTGACTGGAAGGAGGCCAGAGAGGATGTGGGGGTCTATTAGGAGGCTATTACATACAGGAAACAGATAGTGGAAGCTGGAATAGGAAGTGGCGGAGCAGATGAGTAGAATTTGGGTAAGTTTAAATTGAAATTCTTACCGGAACTTCTACAAACCAAACAGAATAAGCACTTACATTAAATACTCAGGTGGCATTTAAAAAGGTGTCATCTTAGAGTTATGATTATTTTATGGAGCTTATCATAAAATAAAGTAGTTAAATGGAATCAGTTAAATTTTGCTATTTAGAAGAAAGCAAAGGGTGAAAATATAAACACATAATACAGTAGAAACAGTAAAACTATATTTTAAACTGTCTAATTAAAAGAGCATCTGTTACCTTAGAAAGCTCCAAAGAGACTGAAACACAGAAATCAAGATTACAAAGTTTTAATAGCAGATCATTGTCTTATTTTGTAATGGCTTTTTGGGATATACTTTACATACCATACACCTTACACATTTAAACATGAAATTTGGTAGTTCTCAGTTATTTATAGAGTTGTATAATCATTGCCATATCTAATTCTACAACATTTTCATTACCTTAAAAAGAAACCCCATACCCGTTATTAATTACTGCCTATTTCTCCCCAACTGCTCTAAATGTGAGCAACCAATAATCTACTTCATGTTTTTATATATCTGTCTACTCTGGACATTGTATTTAAATAGAATCATACGGCCAGGTGTGGTGTCTCACACCTGTAATCCCAGCATTTTGGGAGTCTGAAGCGGGTGGATCACTTGAGGTCAGGAGTTTGAGGCCAGCCTGGACAACATGGTGAAACTCCATCTCTACTAAAAATACAAAAATTAACTGGGCATGGTGGCACATACCTGTAATCCTGGCTACTGGGGAGGCTGAAGCACAAGAATTGCTTGAACCAGGGAGGTGGAGGTTGCAGTGAATCAATATCATGCCACTGCACTCCAGCCTGGGTGATAGAGGGGAAGCTCTGTCTCAATAAATAACAAATAAATAAATAGAATCATAAGATTTTTGACTATCTGTTACTGGCACCTTTTGCTTAGTGTAATGTTTTCAAGGTTGACCCATGTTGCTGTATATATCAGAACTTCATTGCTTTTTATTATCAAACACCTCATTATATGGATATACCACATCTACTTATCCATTCAGCAGTTGATGGACATTTAGGATGTTTTCAATTTTTTGGCTATTATGAATAATGCTACTATGAACAGTTACTTATAACTTCATGAACATATGTTTTCATTTCTATTGATTATATACATCTGGGAGTAGAATTGCTGGATCATGTGCTAACTCCATGTTTAATCATTCGAAGAACTGCCAGACTATTTCCCAAAGCAGCTTCTTCATTTCACGTTCCATCAGCAGTGTATGAGGTTTCCAGTCTCTCCACATTCTCATCAATGTCTGTTACTTTCTGTTCTTTTGTTTTTTTTTTTAATTCTAGCCAGCCTAGCAGGTATGAATTGGTGTCTCATTTTGGTTTTTGATTTGCATTTCCCTGGTGGCTAATGGTGATGGGTATCTTTCCATGCACTAACAAACCATTAGTCCATCTCCTTTGGAGAAAGATGTCTATCCCGATCCACTGCCTACTTTAAAATTTGATTATTGGCCTTTT
This sequence comes from Plecturocebus donacophilus, assembly GCA_004027715.1. Classification (NCBI taxonomy): domain Eukaryota; kingdom Metazoa; phylum Chordata; class Mammalia; order Primates; family Pitheciidae; genus Plecturocebus; species Plecturocebus donacophilus. The sequence continues at coordinate 57,279 of PVKP010001500.1, read as the reverse complement.
ATTATTGAGTTATAAGTGCTCTTTTTACATTCTAGATAAAAGTATCTTATCAGAAACATGATTTACAAAGTTTTGCTTCCATTCTGTGTGTTGTCTTTTTACATTTTTGATGGTGCACATCAAAGTGCAAAAGACTTTTTCATTTGGATTATATCTGATTATCTATTTTTTTTTATTGCTGTGTTTTATCTTTTAGAAAAGAATAACCTCCTATGAAACTATGGAGTCATATCACTGAGTTGTGTCTAAGATTCTTTTACATTTTGTTCCTACCAACAAAAAGAGAATTCAACCACCATTTTCCCCAAGGATGTGTAGTCATTTTCTTTAATATATGTGTTGCTTCTTCAAAGTTAAAAGACTATAACTAATGTCAGCCAACTCTATCTTTAGCAAAAGCAATTAAGTAGCATTATTCAGGCTTATCAGTCCTATGCCATTTTATTAGCTAAAGCAATTAGAAGAACTTATCATTTTTTAAAATCACATAATTATTGACTGTCACAGACCCTGTTACTGAGAAAGGTGATGGCTTGTAACACTGCAATGAGGTAAAATGAAAATAAAGAGTGAAAAGAAAGCCTAAAAGATAAAGGTTAAAGAAGGAAAGAAACATAAATTACAATTAGAGCGAAACATTGTGGAACTTTAATGCATTTTTTAAGACCCTTTAAGTCAAATTAATAAAAATTGAAAAAGACTCAATATTTGCATTGATAGGACTTTTATTTAAAAAGTTAAATTATTTCTTTGAGCTAAATTCTCCACCTGTTCTTTGATACCTAAAAGCTTTTAGGAGGTAAAGCAAAAGGTTTTTAAAATGTTATTTATAAAATAATAAGTAGCAAAGGATGCAGGCATACTCTAGAAGGGCATGTAGCAAATCTTTTTTTGGTCTGAGACAGAGTCGCACTCTGTCGCCCAGGCTGGAGTTCAGTGGCACAATCTTGGCTCACCACAACTTCTCCTGCCTCAGCCTCCCGATTTCAAGCGATTCCCCTGCCTCAGCCTCCTGAGTAGCTGTGATTACAGGCGGGCGCTACCACGCCCAACTAATTTTTTGAAGTTTTAGTAGAGACAGGGTTTCGCTATGTTGCCCAGACTGGTCTCCTGAATTCAAGCAATCTACCACACGCAGCCTCCCAAAGTTCTAGGATTATAGGTTTGAGCCACTGCACCCAGCCAGTAAATCTTTATTTAGATCATCTCAACATCTGCATGTTCCTTCTTTAAAAGCTGGATTCCCCAGTTGTTTCTCTTTGGCCTTCCAGTGCCCAGGATGTAAGGACACTTAGAAGGTGAAAAAAAAAAAAAAAAGAACAAAACTGTGAACTTAAATTAAGAGACTGAATTAGGCCAGGCCCCACGGCTCATGCTTGTAATCCCAGCTCTTTGGGAGGCTAAGGCGGGTGGATCACGAGGTCAAGAGTTTGAGACCTGCCTTGCCAATATGGTGAAACTCCATCTCTACTAAAACTAGAAAACAAACTAGCTGAGTGTGGTGGCACGTGCCTGTAGTCCCAGCTACTTGGGAGGCTGAGGCAAGAGAATCACTTGAACCCAGAAGACGGAGGTTGTAATAAGCTGAGATCGCACCACTGCACCCCAGCCTGGGCAATAGAGGAGACTCCATCTCAAAAAAAAAAAAAAAAAAAAAAGAGAGAGAGAGAGAGAAAGACTGAATTGGCTTTGTGTAAAGTCTTCTGAATAAAACTCTTAAGTAGAATGGGGCTGCAAAAGTGCACTATGAATATTTGTTTTCCATTTTACATTCAATTAGATAGTTTGTTTTTTACATGAGCTTTCTTCCCTCAAGTGCTCTCTAAACATCATATAATACAGAGCTATTTTTAATATCCATTTCTTTTTAATGAGAAATAAACAGAGGAGATTCACCAGCATTGCTCACCTCTCTGGAATCACCTGGATAATGTTAATGGAATGATGCTCCTGAACCAGCCAATCACCTTTCAGCTCACAGCCTGCCGTCTTGCCTCATCTACTCTCAGTGACTATGTTCCCTCACCATTCCAGCCACAGACAGGAGTCATAAACACACACGGAGATGGGCATAGCAGCCTAAGTAGCCACACATCCATCCTAGACAACCTCTCCCCTTTCTTCCCTCCCTTGCATTCTCTGTACCTGCTCAAATTCACCTCAGTGAATCCTCTACCCTCATATACACTGCTGCCCAATGATCAAAGCCAGGAGTTTTAGATGGTCCTGCTCTGTCCTTCTTCCAGCTGTGTCCCTCTGCCCAGCTGGAGAGTCCATGGAGTGAAGAAGTTTTTCCCACCCAGAAACTGGTGGACCTATAAACGGACCATGCTCTGGGTTTCCAGGAACCTAGAGTTTGCTGCTCAAACATAGCCTTAAGTCTAGTTCCAGGATCTGTGCAGTGCTTCTTCTCTGTATCCATGCTCCTATTGGCAGAACTTCAGGCCTGAGAAATATCCAAGGAGCAACGATTTGCAGGAAGGATAGACACAGCTCAAACATATAGGCTAAAATGTGCAAACGTGCTTATTTAAGCTGTGCGAGGTGTGAGATGAGTAGCAGGTGGAGAGAGTGGGCTACAAGCATGGATGGCATGCCAGGCCAACACTGCCCTGGCCACTGCATTATAGCATCTAACTTCGGAACACTGAGGAATCCCAAAATTCAAAATCCAGCTTTTCTAGATTATTACAAAAGATTATCTGTCAGGAGAATAAACCATACTTTATTTTATATGTTAGCTTGATTTATAAATATTTAGATGTATGGTACATAGTCATCCATTTGTACTTCTAACATGGACCCCAATAATGTGAACTGTAAGCCTGCTAGGTTTTGGAGTTCAAGCTTGATTGATTCATTAAGAATACTTATTACATTTCTACTGTGCAGTAGGCATTGTTTTAGGCTTTCAGGGACAGCAATAAACTGGACAGATAAGGTTCTGCTGCCAAGGAGCTTATATTCAAATGAGAGAAGATAAATTGAGTAGAGTCTAGGTAAATCAATGCATTTATCCATCCATTCATTCATTTACACAACAAATATCAATTGCCAAATGCTGGCCCCAGGCATTTGGGATGGCTTACAAAACAGACATGAATCCCTGGCGTCCTGAAGGTAATTTTAGATACTAATAAAAGTAAGGAAAGAAATTGAAAGGGATGAAATATTAGAGAATAACAAGTGAGACACATTGGCCCCATAGTTGAGGCTCTCAAGAAGACATCTCTAATGATATTTATGGGATAGAAAGGATTCGAGAGTTCGACAAGCCAAGAAAAAGAGTGTTTATATGGAAGGAAGTGTGGGTGCAAATACCAGGAGAAAAAAATTGAGGTGTTCAAGAAATGGGGGAAAAAAAGCGTGGCTGGAGCATTACAAACAAGATTGTGAGTGTTGCTGTGTAGACAGAAAGGGAGGCAACTGAGGTTTTACCCACTATACTTTACATCTGTGTCCCTAATTCCTGTGTTTTGTGGAGGACAAAGAAAGGTAACAGCAGGAAGGCAGTGAAAGTCACTGAAGTGTCCAGAGTTTTGTCTTAGCCTGGTTCAGTTCAGCAGGCTTTGCATAGGCTCTTCTAATAAACGCAGCCATTGAAGTGAGATGTCTTGAGAAAGTGCACTTTCAGGGTTGGGGACCCAGCAGCAAAGTGAATGGCTTGTCACAGTACACACAGCTGGCTTCCAAGGGTCTGCTGTTACCAGCAAATGAGCAAAAGCACTTGATCTACATCTCCATCCAGCAAGTCGCTGGATGACGCCAGGATTGTGGTGCGCCATCTGTATCTACTGACTGCCATGCTTCCTGTTGACAAGATTTGCCCTCAGAAGCAACTCACCTATGGATTTGCTAGTGTGCCAGACACAGACTGGAGGCTTTCTATATTTTTCTTCACACTAGTGAATTCTCACAAGCCAACGACGGAGGTATCATTATCTCCATTTAAAAGGAAAAACCAAAGTTCACAAAGAGGAAATATTTGCCCTAAGTCCCATGTCGATAAGTGGTGGATCTCTTTGCAGGACTTGATGTAGTCTACATCTGCAGATGGAATATGGCCATTGGTCTGACATTTGCACAAAGAATTAAGCACTCAACTCTGTGGCAAGATACGCCTGGAATCCCACCCTGGTCATTATGCCACAGTGTGAGTTTAGGAGAATTACTTTCTCTCTGAGCCTCAGTTTTCATCTCTGTAAAGTAGAGATAATTGTAATACCCACTTAAAGGATTGTCAGGTGAGAATAATGCATGTCAAGTGGAATTTAACAAGAACTCAACAAATATTAGCTGGTTGCATTATGCTTACTTTGCTCCGCCTCTCTCTTCTTTTCCACACCTATCATGGTATCCAAGTTGCTTATCCATTCTAAGTACTCTTTCACCACAAGTTGCCAATTGCCTACTTAACAATGTGCCACAGTTTATCAAACAAGGGTGTGACAAATGAACTATGAGCTATGAACCTTTAAGGACAAACAGTCCATCAGGGAGTCAACACTAACATTCACAGAATAAGTCAGAACGAGGTGATGAGTCACTTAGGCATCTGAAAAACAGTTATCCTTGTAAGTGGGTGCATGTTTGTTCAAAATAGTGTCCTGGTTTTTGCTAGACAGCCTGAGTCCCAGAAGGACATTTCAATCCAGAGTTTGTCTAATTCCACCCAGTTGTCATTCTTCTCGCTTGCTAAATTAGCCTCCCAGGAAGATAACACCCACTTATGCATTAGTGATTCTTCCCAGAAGTTTCAAAGGGAAAGCCCATTCTAAGAATGACTGAAGCAGAATCCAAATTGATCAAGTATTCACACATATTTGACACTCCAGCCTTCTCTGTGGCCTCTAGAAGGTTAGATATTTCTTCTCTGTACCAGACGTTCAAATTTATTTAAAACGTTGAACACATCCTTTGGACAGGTTGTGAAGAGTGTTGAATGCAATTAAGGAGGAGGTGAGATGATTCACTCCATCTTCACCTTAGCTCTCATGATCATCCACCTTAAAGGTTTTGTGGCCAGCTCTCCTGCAGCCCTTGATGAGTCACTCCTGGGCTTTCATTTCCCATCTGCAGCAGCTGCTGTCCACATAGTTCACAAGACCATTGTTGTTATAAAGGAGATCACATCATTTATGAAATACTTGGAGTGCTTAAGAGGAAAGGGCATTGGGTAAACTTAAGGTACTTGGTATTTTTACTACCTTTTAATCTTAATGGCTACAGGGAAAAATGAGTGGTCTAATGGAGTGACTCTCAAACTATTGTGCTTGTAACCTACAATTTAAAAATAAAAATAAAATTGATACTTTAACCTAGCAGCTAACCGTGAAGCTAAAGTTTTGTGTAATAGTACTTATTCTTCCCAAGTACTATATACTCTGATCGTTTCTATTCTATTTCATCTTAAGAAAAAAATACTGGTTGCAATCTACTCAACTGATTTTTTGACCCACACTACTGAAAAGTTTAAGACATATATTTATATCCTTTAGTATAAGACAAATTAGCCTCAGGTCATGTATATTTCCCTCTCCCAACAAATAAGTGCACATATATATTCAAAAACTATTTTTTCTTTTCAGAGTAAATAATATTAATTCGAGATTATTGGTCACTTTCCTGATTAGCCTCATGATACTCAATACAGAATAAAGCTGCTCATTAGATGAGCTATTCACATCCATTCTCCATATGTCATGTTATTTCAGGAATACAACACCCACAAAACATGAAGCTTCTGAAAATTATGCATATTTACATGTATTTCTCGTTAAAAAAATCTGACCAAGCAGATTTTTCTCTTGAGATTTTGAATGGGTTCATATATATATATATATATATATATATATATATATATGTGTGTGTGTGTGTGTTTTATTGCACTTTAGGTCTGGGGTACATTGTGCAGAACATGTAGGATTGTTGCATAGGTACGTATATAGCAATGTGGTTTGCTGGCCTCATTTCTTAATAGAAAATGCAAACATGCATATTCTCATTTTTATAAGATTAAAAAGTTTCACTTTATCATGAAGAAGGGGGAAAAAATAAGAAAGCAGTGAGAAAGAAGAAAAAAGGAGGAGAAAAATTGGAGGAGAAAGGATCCAGATTTAAGTTTGTTGCTTGTGTATCTCTTTGAATGTAGTAGGTAATTAATATTAATTAAACATTCTAAGTTTATAGGAGAATAATAGTCAAATTAAAACTTACTTAAAAGAATGCTATTTTTAACTTACAAGTAGAAGTCATGATGTTTACACACTGCTCTTTGCTTTATAAACTCTTTTTTTCTCAATAAGAGAGGGCACTTTTATTGTTAATTATAATGGATACATGATAGTTGTACATAAGAGAAGGTTTTTAAATGGAATAACCTTAGTAGTTTTGTTTTGTTTTTAACTAATGCATTTTATTTGTAGAGCAGTTTTAGATTCATAGCAAAACTGAGAAGAAAGTACAGGGAGTTCCCACATACCCTATAGCTGTCCCCACACACGTATAACCTCCCCAACTATTGACATTCCACACCAGAGTGGTACATTTGTCACCACCTATGAGCCTATATTGACACATCATCACCCAAAGCCTATAATTTACATTAGCATTTACTCTTGGTATTCTACATTCTGTAGATTTGGACAAATGTATAGTGACATATCCATTATAGTCATATCATACACGACAGCTTCACTGCCCTAAAACTAGTGTTCTGGGGGCACTAAACCCCTGTGTTCTGCCTGTTTATTTCTTCCTCTATCTCGCACCTGGCAAACACTGATCATTTTACTATCTCCATAGGTTTGCCTTCTTCAGAATGTCATATAGTGGGGATCATACAGTACAAAGCCTTTTTAGATTGGCTTCTTTAATCTAGTAACATGCATTTAAGTCTCCTCCATGTCTTTTCATTACTTGGTAGCTCATTTCTTTTTAGCACTAAATCATATCCCATTGTCTGGATGTACCACAGTTTATGTACTCACCTATGTAAGGATACCTTGGTTGCTTCCAAGTTTAGCGATTATGAATCAAGCTGCTATAAACACTATAAACATGCATGTACAGGTTTTTGTGTACACATAAATTTTCAATTCATTTCAGTAAATACCAGAGAGCAAGACTGCTAGACAGTATAATAAGAATATGTTTAGTTTTGTAAGAAACTGCCAAAGTGTCTTCCAAAGTGCCGTGCCATTTTGGGTTCCCACCAGCAATGAATGAGAATTCCTGTTGCTCTACTTTCTTGGCAGCATGTGGTATTGTAGTAGTAGGGTTCTCTAGAGGGACAGAACTAATGGAATATATATATATATATATGTAATATATATATGTAATATATATATGTATATATATTTACATATATATACATATATATATTACATATATACATATATATATATGCCCATATATATGGGAGTTTATTAAGTATTAACTCACACAATCACAAAGTCCCACAATACACAATAGGCCATCTGCAGGTTGAGGAGCAAGGAGAGTGAGTCCGAGTTCCAAAACTAAATAACTTGGAGTCCAATACTCAAGGGCAGGAAGCAACCAGCAAAGGAGAAAGATGTAGGCTGGGAGGCTAGGCCAGTCTCTCATTTCACATTTTTCTGCCTGCTTATACCCTGGCTTCTGTGACAGCTGATTAGATTGTAACCACCCAGATTAAGGATAGATCTGCCTTTCCCAGCCCATTGACTCAAATGTTAATCTCTTTTGGCAACACCCTCACAGACACACCCAGGATCAATACTTAATATCCATCAATCCAATCAAGTTGACATTCAGTATTAACCATCACAGTACTGTCAGTATTTTGGATTTTGGCCATTCTAATAGATGTGTGGTTATATCATATTATTGTCTTAATATCCAATTCTCTAATGACACATGATGTTGAACATTTTTTTCATATTCTCACTTGTCATTTGTATATTTTCTTTGGTGAGGTGCCCACTCAGGTCCTTTGCACATTTTCTAAATAAGTTTTTTATTTTCTTATTGTTGAGTTTTAAATGCTCTTTGTATATTTTGGATAACATATTTCTTTTTTTATCAGATGTGTCTTTTGCAAATATTTTCTCCCACTCTGTGGCTTGTCTTCTCATTCTCTTGATGTTTAGTAATATTTAGTATACTTCAAACATGTTGAGTTATGCAGATTCCTAATGAAAAATTTTAATTAATTTCCAGATTTAAGTGTCAGGTAAATTAATCTCTAGTGTTTTATTTTTATCAAAATTGATTACAGAGCTTTTGATAAAATCATGTTCCTTTTAGAAATGAAAGGTAATCTCAGAAAATACATCTTGTTATCTTCTCCAGTTCGCTTTTTAATAGAACTTCAGCTTCTCATCGCAAGTGAAATTTCATTACAAATAAATTGTTTGTCTGTTTGAGGAAGAAAGGGTATGCAAACTAAAAATGTTATTTAAAAAATAAAAAAGAGATCAGCATTAGAACTATTGTGTAAGGCAAACCTGCTAGGCTGACTTTATTAGAAAGTAATCAAGAATAGTATATAAACACTTCTATTTGAATATAGATATATTACTACACATGAAAAGCAGTCTCACTCATCATATAACTTTAACTAAAATTTATAAAAACTTATTTCTGATATTATTATATACAAGTTAAGGAAGGCTTTAACAGATTCCTCTGTATCTCCATGTTTATCTGGGATGTCATAAATTCTGACTTTAGGCATGCATGAAAAATCAGGTTGATTTTTAACACAGCACAGGAAACGATCCTGGTGGTTGAATTAGGTTTAATATTTAAAGAGCATTTTTATCTCTCCAAAATACTTTGTCTACATTAAACACTGAAAAACATGAATTAATGGGTAATCTCATCTAACCTTACGCAAGAATCTTTAGATAGCTATTGTGCAACAAAGCAAAGAAAAAAAAAAAACAGAGTATTCAGTAGGGATCATTGTTTAGATAGATTTCCTTTCTAATGTTATCCTCAGTTTATTTTTTCCAAATGGTGTGTACCTGCTGTCCTTAGAGGTCATATTGTTGATTGTATATGATTTACTCACCTATATTTAGGGTCTGAACAGCAGGCATCCTGGAACTGTCTAGTGATAACTCAGCCATTGTACAAAGGTAGTTTGAGGTAGGATATAAAGACATTTAAGATTCTTACATGATCTCAAGGTATTCTGAGTTTAAATCAAAGAGCCATCCCTTAAATTATTCAAATTTCTAGTCACCTATACACAGATATGGGGTTTGGGTAATTGAAGCTGTCAGGTTTACCTGAAAGCAGTCCTGAATGAATAACCTAGAAGTGAGACAACCTGAAGCTGAATAAATCAAGTAGGTTTTCTAACAGAAGTATCTGTATACTTCAATTATTCATGAGGCCTTGAATATAGAAGCTTGGCCTGTGAAATCTTGTAGGTCAAATGACTGTTTCTATCCAAGACTCCAATAAGTACCGAAAATTACTTCTTTTTCCTGCTCTATGTGTCAGCTGAGGATGTTTTTCCTGAACTTTTTTTTTAACCTCCTCTCCTCAAATGCAGAAAGAAAGAATCAAGCAGGTATAATAAATACAGATTATAATCAACCACCTCTGAGACCAAGCCTTGGGAATTCTGAAGTGAAAACGGGGCCTCTAAAAATAACCAGCCTTGGTTTGTGTGGGGGAAAAAGACTTTGTTAGGGCCCTGCTGAGCCAAGGAGAGACAATATCTCCAGCTAGACAAGGGTTACATGACACGGGACTTTTGAGGTTTTTCCAACACCAAGGTCTAGATTTTAATCCAAAACTGAAGAGTTAATTAAAAACAGGGAAGTGACTGGGCACAGTGACTCATGCAAGTAATCCGAGAACTTTCAGAGGCTGAGACGGGAGGATTGCTTGAGCTCAGGAGTTTGAAAGTAGCTTGGGCTACGTGGCAAAACCCCTTCTCTACAAAAAATTACCTGGGTATGGTGACAAGCACCTATAGTTCCACCTCCTCTGGAGGCTGTGAGGTGGGAGGATCATTTGATCCCAGGAGGTTGAGGCTGCAGTGAGCAGTAATCACGCCACGGCACTCCAGCCGGGGCGACAGAGCTGGACCTTCTCTCAAAAAAGCCAAACCAAAAAAAGGGGGGAAGTGCAAAGTATGGGAGAAAGCCTCAAGCATAAAGGAAGTAAAAGGAAAGGAAATGAGTGCTCATTGAGAACAGGCTATTCTAATAATATCATAATAACCAACATTTACAGGGTACTTAAAATGTGTCAGGCATTGTTCTATGAGTTTCTACAGACATCATGTCACATAGATACAAAAGGTCATTTAATCCTAACTACAAGCCAGTGAGGTAGGTACTGTTATTATCATTCAGAAGGCAGCCTCTCTTCTTATCCTGTGACTTTCTTGATGCTGAATTGTTCTTCATCACACCCTAAAATAAGACATAGCTGCAAATACATAATGCAGTCCTGTATGTCTTTTATAAAGGATTTCACAGAACATAGAAGAATATATAGCTATCACAGAATGCTTCATTCATTTCTATGTCAGACATTTCACTTCTCATCATACCACTCCCTTTATATATAGAGCTTCTAGAAGTTATTCTCTTATCTAGGTCCTCAGCTTTGTGTCCACTCAGCAAGACAAAATCGGGCAGCTACCACACCTAATCCTCCTTAGAAAGCAGTTTAGGGGCCATCTACGGTCACTCACCTATATCCCTGGGCCATTTTGTCTCTACCTCTAACTGTTTACCTAAGTATTCACCCAACCAATAAGTCTTTTTTGAGGGGGTGGGGGGTGGTGAAATATGTTGTCAAGGAAAGTGTCCTCCACATTGTTACATCATGTTTTATGTAATTTGTATGAAGCAAATTATTAATTTTTTTATGATGACATTATTAGGTAGCTATTATAACTTCCCATTTTAAAGATCAGAGGCCTGAGTTTCAGGATTTAAATTTCCCCAGAATTACAGCTAGGGTAACTAGGGTAACCAAACATCTCAATTTGCCTGAGACTGTCCCCATTTTAAATATGGGAAGTTTCAGGTCCTGGGAAACATCTCTATCCGAAATCAGTAAAATAAACCATATCCCAGACTAGTAAAATCGTAATAGTTGGTTTTTCAACCCAGGTTTTCTGACAGATTAAGTAGCCACTCAATGAATACTTGCTGAATAAGGGGGAGGTATGGGGGAAGAGAGAGAAAGAAAGATTGGAGGAAAGAAAAAATAAGGAAGGAAGAGAGGGAGGGAAATGAAATAAGGGAAATGGAAGCTGTTTGGTGATTTAATATCTCATAAATCTTATATTATCTATAATTTACTCTATACACAGTAGAGTATAAACATATTTGGTTAATATTTGAGGGTACCTCTGTAATCATGAATAATCTATGATAGTTTTATAGCATTTGAACCACAAACAGTTGAACTATTTTCATCTAGATCAGCACTATAGTTTGCTTATTTGCATAAGGAATATTAGAAATAATATTCCATTGATGAAATGAATAATATTTAAGCACAGTGGATTGAACATAGTAATCTGGCAAGCCCAGCAGCCTGACTCATGTGGTATTCTTAGCCTCCAATTCAGTCCTGAGTTCCACAACTTAATGGGTAATTCTGTCACCTTATTCCAACTAGACATTTAGCTGAATCCTGCTATTGCAATAGCATTGAAACTATCTCCAAAGAACCTTTCATGCAGAGAACTTGCTACCAGGTGGTGATATAATGAAACACAGAGACTAAAGAACAGAGAATGGGACCTCGCTGACTTTACAGTGGCAAGCTGAATGGTTATTTTGTGGCTGCTTGCTGATTATTGCTCACATGAGTAGAAAATTTCAGCATGAGATATGTTATTGTTATAATATAGGACCTGGTAGAAAGATGTTAGAGAAGGAAACCTATAGCCTTTACCTACCTCAAACTATTGAACGCTTCTGATATCTACCAAAATAAACCATCTCTTTGTGACTGGCCAAGTTAGTGTATGTCTCTTCCCCACTCATCATCTATTCAGATTCATTCATATCAAAATTTTAAAAAGTAAATTCCTCCTCTAGTGAATAAGATAGAAAAGCTACATGCTTTAGCTCAAAATAAAAACTTTAAACAGCTGTCTATAACATAAGGCTTCTACTTCCACAAGAGCTATAATATATAAGCTGTTGAAGAAAGAATAAAATGAGCCATTAGGGTAGCTACCCAGCATCTAATTAAAATGAAAGAGCCTGAAAATGGCTTTCTTATTATTAGTGGTACTATTAAAGATGACAGATTGTCCTAGATGCATTGCTCCAAAAGAGGACATCCTCTCACTTCTGGGAAAAGGAGAGTTAATCACAGCAAAACATGGCTGTTAAAAATCCCTCCAAAGCCCACACTTGGAGATTTGTGTTTCATTCATTGATTCTTTTACCATCTCTCCTGCTTTTGCCAACCCACTAAAACCTTTGGCAAGCCAGAAATTCAACTTCTATAAAATGGTAGTTCTTTCTTCACTATAAAACATTTAATCAAGTTAATATTTCAAGGTTTTCATTATCATTATAAGGAAGCATTAATGGTGAGAAGAAAAAAAAAATCAGTCAGCGAAAATTCTATTGCTTTTCCTTTAGTGGATGTGGTCATTACATCCTTTCTAAGGAAGATCTCATTTCCTGAAGGACCTGAACAATGATGAGGTGAGAGGGACAATTAAAACAGATAAAGACACAATCTTAACCAAATATAAGGAAAGTCAATCCAGAGTAGACTCACCAACATCTCTTCCTTGGAGATTTTCCCTACCATAGTTAATATATTTTACTCAGAAGAAATAGGTAAAACATATAATCACTCCATGGTTCATCATCTGCATTCTTTTGAAAGTTAAACTTCAGATTCCCATTGTTCATTTAATTTTTTTCTATTTCATTTTTTTACATTAGTGTGAATCCTTCTGAATGTAACTGAGTTTGGCAAATGCTCTGAGGCATGGCAAATCTATTTTTTTAACAGAATTAGCCACTTTGCAAAGATTTCTTAAGTGATGCTTAGGTCTGAATCACTAATTTTGAAAGCAGGGAATTTTTAATGTAGTAACAAAAATACTTCTGAGTTCTTATGCCTAACAGGATGGGAAAGTCACTGTTTTATTTTTTTTCCCTGCCCTAAATTTTAAGACCTGTAGAGACTCAACCCTAAACAGCCCACTGATCTATTGTTTTGAAGGATTTGATCTCAGCTTAACCATAAATTCTGCATACAAATAATGACAGCACTTGGTATAAAACTCAGCTTAAATGAACAAATGGTCCAGATTGGAAATTTGGGGAATTAAGCTATCTTGTTTGTATAAGATTCTAAAGTTTCCAAGCTGAAAGTTTTAGACAGGAAAGGAGAATGGTGGGTTTTAATGGAAATAGAATGTCCAAAGGAGAGAGTACAGAGGCTAGGAGAGTGGAGAGCAGAAGAAAGGAGAGGATGACAATAGTTGGGCTGTAGGGTGACTGTTCAGATCACACAGGGAGTGTTGTGCTCACTTCTGAACATGACACATCAAGAAGGGTTGGACCAGTGTCACATAAAAAGCAGTGAAAGGGAGAGCTCATGTTAAACATTAAGGGAACAGAGAGGAAAACAACCATGGACTCCAAAGCCACTATTGCAGGAAAAATAAAGATCCAAGGAAAAATGATGACCATTGCAGGGAAAAGACAGGAAAGCATATTTCAGTATCACGTAGGAAAGAGCTTTCTAACTTCTGGGGTTGTCCAAAATAAGAACATTACATCAAGGAGTTATAGTTCCAATTACCAGAGCTGTTCAAATAGACTAGACAACCTCTTGTCTGAGATGCTGTTATGGGAGGCTGTATGCTAAGCTTGGGCATGGAGCGAGGTGTTTCTGAAATTTCTCCAGTGCTGCCTCTCAAATCTTACAATGCTTAAGGTTGTCTGTTATGATATTCTGAAACTCAGAGATAAATCATTCATATCTGAAAATTAAATAAGATCAAGAAGGAGCTAGCATAATAAAAACTCAGTTTACAGTGGCTTCGATAAACTGAGTCTTATTTTTTCTTTCCTAACAGGAAGTCTTGAGATAGGCTGGCATTGTCAATGGAATAGCTGGGATCCTGGCAATAAACCAACTTCTGGATACAAAATGAATCCCTCATGCCCTCAAGAGCAGGCTTTGTGCAGAAAAGACCATCTAGAGGTGTGCTTTGGTTAACAAACAAATTAATATTCAATGCATTAAATTTACTATTATTTCTTAAGCTTTCAGCTCAGCTTATTATTCTTATTTTATAAATTTAACAAAATTTAAAGGTAGTTTAATTTGCAAATGTAATTATATACCTTCAAACACGTTTAACTGCATTACATTTGACTTTCTTTTTTAAAGACTTCAGTTTTACAACACACCTTCTTAAGTACCTAAAATTTGAAACAGCCTAGTAAATTATATATACAGATACAGTAAATCTTAAGTTATCTAATTGTCAGGATAAGTTACCTTAATTGACAAGATAATTGTGTGTGTGTGTGTGAGAGAGAGAGAGAGAGAGAGAGAGAGATCTTCAAGATTATATCTATATCTATATCTATTTTCAAGAACGTGGTTTCAATTCTTTAGGATATATATCAAGGAGGGAGATTGGGCATCTTTTTTACAGAAATAGAAAAACAATGCTAATTCAAATGGAACTACAAAAGACTCCGAATAGCCAAAGTGATCTTGAGAAAAAACAAAGCCAGAAGCATCAAATTTCCTGATTTTAAAATATATTGAAAAGCTACAGTAATTAAAGCAGTATGGTACTGGCATAAAGACAGACATATAGATCAATAGAACAAAATAAAGTCCAGAAATGAGCCCACTTTTATAAGTCAACTGATTTTTTTTCTTTTTTGAGATGGAGTCTCACTCTGTCACCAAGCTGGAGTGCAGTGGTGTGATCTTGGTTCACTACAACCTCCACCTCCTGGGTCCAAGTGATTCTCCTGCCTCGGCCTCCCAAGTAGCTGGGACTACAGGCTCATTCCACCAAGCTCAGCTAATTTTTTTGTATTTTTAGTATAGATGGAGTTTCACCATGTTGGCCAGGATGGTCTTGATCTCTTGACCTCGTGATTCACTTGCCTTGGCTTTACTGGGATTACAGGTGTGAGCCACTGCACCCAGCCAGTTCAACTGATCTTTAACCAACAATATGCAATATGGAAAGACAGTTTCTTCAACAAACAGTTTTGAGAAAACTGGATACCCACAAGCAAAAAGAAAGAAAGAAAGAAAGAAAGAGAAAAGAAAAGAAATTGGACCCTTACCTTATACCATTCACAAAAACCAACTTAAACTGAAGACTCACATGTAAGAAATGAAACTATAAATTTCCTGTAGGAGATACTTTTAAAGTTCTCTTTCTTGGTCCCCACTTTAGACCATAAATCAATACCTTTGGGAACTTGGCTTTTATTTTCTATTTTTTAATTCCTCAGTGGACTCTAATGTGCAGCCAAATTTAAGAAACACCCTTCCTTTAATTCCATATAATCCTGTTCATTTGGTGTGTTTCATCTAAGGCTGATCTTCACCCCTGACCTGGCTGAGTATTGGCACTTCATTTTTATCTGGCAAATTAGAATTTCTCCCCTAAGCCACAATAATTAGTTAAAGGTTATAGAGTGACCCAAGCCAGCTCGCATTTCTTTTTGAGAATTTTGATAGAACAAACTGGAAAGATATATATCCATCTGAAGAGAAAATACATTGTAAGGATAATTTAGTCTTTCCCCTCCCAGTGGCAACATGCTCCAATGTGGAGAGAATATATCTGATAATTAAGTCAAATATAACTGAGAGATAGAGGTAATTCTGTTTAATAAACCCCTAGATCTTATACTGAGACTTCCCAGTTAGAAAATCCTAGAAACTCCTTCTTTTGATTGTGATAGGTTGAGTTAGGTTTCTGTTGCCTGCAACTGAGAGAGTTCATCTAACGGCGCATGTGATAATATTTCTTTCCTCCTCCTTCATGGTGGGAACAGATTTTCTCTCATGATAATTCTCTCCTTATCCTGTATTTTACTCTCTCCCTCTCTACTGGCTTATTTCTTGTTATGCTTATACTTAAGCATACATCTTTCTGAATACAGAGACAGAAATCTCCTGAATGATCTGGTGTTCTCTCCTAGTTATTCATCTCTCTCATTTTCTTCATGGTCAATCCCCTCAAAATAGTGATTTACAAGCAATGTATCCCTCTCTTCAACTTCATAAGTTTCACCCTACCCTTCAAAAGGTGAATACAGATCACCTACAAGGATAACGGACTTCCCCCTACCCGAGTTCACGCTCCATGATCTTCTGCCCATATTTGACATTGTTCAGTCTTTAAATCTTCCCTTAGCTTCTATCATGCCATTGTATTCTGGTTGACTCTTAACTAAACCTCCCTTAACAGACTGTTAGCTCTTTCTCAGCCTTTTCTTTCATATCAAGAAGGGAGACTGGGCATCTTTTTTACAGAAATAGAAAAATGATGCTAATTCAAATGAAACTACAAAAGACTTAGAATAACCAAAGTGATCTTGAGAAAGAACAAAGCCAGAAGCATCAAATTTCCTGATTTTAAAATATATTGAAAAGCTACAGTAATTAAAGCAGTATGAAACTGGCATTAAGACTTTCACTGACTTCTCTTTATATTATTGCAACCTACAAATATTGGAGACCTCTTTCATTCTTCTCTCAATCCCTGTTCCATGGGCATTCTCATTCACCTCCTTGGCTTTACTCATCTCTCTTTATATGTTATGAATTCCAAATCTCTATTTCTAGCCTTTCATGTGTCTTTCCTAGACTCTTGCCCTCCAACCACCTCCCATCACTCAACTAACTCCTACTCATCCCTCAGGATTCACTTCAGGCATCACCTCTTCCAGGAAGCCTTTCCTAATTTCCCTGTTTGGTGCTTCTCTGTGTTGCAGTATATTATAGTCACCTCAATCAAAGTAGTTATCACACTGTATAGAAGCTATCTGTTTATATAGCTCTCTCAAGACTGTAAAAGCTTTGAAGTAGTAATTATGCTATGATTATCTTTGTGACTGGCATATAAATGTTAATCAATAAACGTTTCCAAAACTAATGAAAGAATGGTGGCTGCTGATCAATTCAGACTCTGTACACTGGACTATTTGGTGAGGTAACACAGCAGTACACCATTCTAGAATTTCTTTCTCATAAATGTATAGGTTGGGAGGGAATTCGGAACCTCATTTTAAATAAATATCTGTTCCTGCAATCATGCATACCTCGATTACATTTATTATTCAATTCAAATTATAAATACTTTATATTTATTATTGATGCCTTTATATTTTGTTATAGAATAATAAGAATACATTTGTGTCAACTATTTTTTTTGAGAGAGAGTCTTGCTCTGTCACCCAGGATGGAGTGCAGTGGCATGATCATGGCTCACTCACTGCAGCCTTGACCTCCCAGGCTCAAGTAATCCTCCCTCCTCAGCCACCTGAGTAGCTGAGACTACAGATGCACACCACCACATCCAGCACCACTAATTGTTTACAGAGATGACGTCTCACCGTGTTTCCAGGCTTGTATTTTTCTCTTAAGTTAATGTGCACTTCCCCAGATACTTCTCGTGAACCTCCTGTGAGGTGCATCAGCAGAGAAAGATTAGGAGACAAGAAGAAGTGAGGAAGTGGGGAGTTGTATTTATTAGCTTGTTATATTATGTATTGGAGGTATATAGGGTGTGGACCTATACTGAGACCCCCAAGAACTATCAAGAGTAGGGAGTGAATGCCTGCTGAAGCAAGAGGAGGAAACAGTGCAACAGGCAACAGGAGCACGAGTGAGAATTGAAGCCACTGCTCGACAGAAGCCGTGGTCATGAAAAGGCGTAGCTGCTATCTGAACTGCAGTACGACAGGAAGAATACCTTCTCCAGCCTTCTCACTTCTTTCTCTTCAGACATTCACAGGCCAGAACAGGGCAAGGAGAACAGAAAATGGGAAGCCAAATGGGTGATACCAAGCCCACTCTTTGACTCTGGCTGAGTCTCTCGTGGAGTAGAGGTTGGAAGAAGCAGTCCCATGAAGGAGTTGCCTATGGCTTCTTTTCCCAATTTACTGCAATAAAGTAAAAACCTTCTTAAATAATTGACTCTTAACTAAGCCTCCCTTAACACAACATCCTGACATACCCAGTGACCTCTCTCTGGTAGACCCACTCAGTTTCACTTCTGCTCTCCCAGTTGAGTTGGCGAGTTTCCAAAAATCATATTTCCTTCCAAACTTTCTTATGCCAGTTGTACTCACTGTCGTTTTACACTACGTAGTCATTAGGTCAACTATAAAGTATAAGTGCGGAAGAAAATAAGTCCTTAAGCTTCCTCTCCTCTTAATCTATATTCACTCCGTAGGTGATCCCAACCAGTCTCATGACTTTAATCACTTTTACATATTTACAATTCTTAAAGATACATCTCCTGTCTAGATCACTCCTTGACATCTTCCCTTGAATGTCTAATATGTGTCACTATCTTAATGGCCTTCCAAGTGAGCTGCTGACCTGTGCCACTTCCTCCACCACCCTATACCTGCTCCACCTGTGGCCTCACCTGTCTCAGGCAATGGTAACTCCATCCTGCTACTTTCCCAGGCAAAAAGCCTTGGATTTAGCTTTGATTTCTTCCTTTTTTCACACCTCACACCCAATCTGTCAGAAAATCTATTATTTTTACCTTCAAAATATTTTCAAAATTTGACCACTCACTTCACTGTTATTACTTTGGTCTGAGCCACCATCATCTCTTACCTGAATTACTACCACAGTTTCCTACCTGATCCTCCCTATGCTTACCCTTGCACTCTGTTATCAAGTTTGCAGTGTGATCATCATGAGGGATCATGTCTCTTCTGCTTAAATGCATTGGCTCCCCATTTCTCTCAGAGTAAAATCCAAAGTCCTTATAATGGCCCTCAAACCCCTAGCCATGTCTTGGCTCTGTGGGTCACTCCCTAAATTCATTTCCCGTATCCCTCACCCCACACTGGCCCTCTGGCTGTTTCTTGAACATTCCAGACACAGGCTCAAGCCAGCACCTCAGATCTGGCTGCTCCTTACACCTTGAATGCTTCTCCTCTAGACCTCTTCAGCTTCTACTCCCACTCCTTTTGGTCTTTGCTCAAGGCTCAGCGTCTCACACCGCATGTTCTCACTCATAGGTGGGTGTTGAACAATGAGAACATATGGGCTCAGGGAGAGGAGCATCATATACTTGGGGCAGCTGGGGGGGTAGGGGAGGGACAGTGTTAGGTGGGAAGGGTGGGGAGGGATAACATGGGGAGAAATGCCAGATACAGTATGCACCTATGCAACAACCCTGCATGACCTGCACATGTACCCCAGAACCTAAAGTAAAATTTAAAAATAAATCAAATTCTGTACTTTGTACCATACTTCTTATTTAGAAAATAGCTTGATGAACAATTCTAAATAAAATAATGCTTCCATTTAATTATCATATTTAAAAAAAAAGAATGACAACACCACGTAAAATTGCAGACTTTCCCCAACACTCCTCAGACCTTCTCTAACACTTCTCATCTTATTCTGTTTTTCCCAAAGGATTTAGCCCCTTCTAACACTCATCATCATGGGAACATGTATTTGCTTACTGTTAGCTGTCTACTCCTAATAGAATGCAAGCTCCCCCTCAGCACATAATTGTAGCTGTAGCTGTTTTCTTCATCCAAGACACTAAGAACAGTGACGGGCCCATGGTAGGGGCTAAAATATTTGTTGAAATAATTGAAGAAAAATGTTTTAAGAAAGGCCACATTTTGAAAGGGCTGTTTTTGCTCATGTAGATTTGTTCTTGATTTGTGTTTCTAAATTATCACATTATTACTTTTACAACTACTAGTATTGTTATTTTCCCTATATGACTCTTAAAAAATCCAAAAAGAAAAAGAAAGTGTTGTGAAATTTCTAGAAGGCAGAAGTTTTACTGACTCTGAATATAACTGTGCTTAGAACTACTGAATGGAATCCAAAAATTGAGTTTGCTCATCAGAACATAAAAATAAAATAGGAGACATCTTTTTTATGTAGGTGAGTCCTTATAACTCTTTTTTAATACTCTATAAAATTATCATCCTTTCAGTTCCAGGTCTAGGAGATTTTTCCCTTTTAAAATTATTCTTTAAAAAAATGTCACAAATCTAATAGGACAGGAACTCTTAAAACCACAGATATGATTAAGGCTCAGTTCCCTAATAAATGTGCAACGAAACACTTGTCAGCCCTTGAAATAATGAGCTGTGATCTATGATAAATGTGCCAAGAATGCATTTTCCAGGGCAGCATATTTCAGATGGGTAGGAAATAGTGGAATCGCAGCAGGATCTTATTTTTACACAAATTACTTCTAAACTCCAAACACATCTAAAATTAATTTCTTTCATCACATTAACACTGGGCTGTTAATCACTGAAATGTGTGCTGGTATTTGACAGACATAAAAACTGATTTACATTTGGAAGAGGAGGAGGATACACATAAAAGATGCATGTTCTTTATGTGAAATAAAGTTTTGCATATCCTGGTTCATAAAATACATTGCTTGTTTACTAGTCACAGATGATTATGAAGGTGAGTGCAGTAATGGCTTATGAAGTTCAAATTAAAAGATCTGACCTTTCTTCAACAGTGTACATGAATTAAGAACAATGTATAATGCAATATGCCTGTAACAGAAAGAGGGAAATTACAAAATGCTTAAGCTTCTCTGGTTAATTTCTGGGAATTAATTTATTCACTCATTCAGTTATGTATACACACAAAAAAATAGTGAATTTCTATGATTCCCTACTCATATGAAGCTCTAATTCTATGGTACAAAATAATTCAAGGTACACAATGCAATAATTACTATGACAATGGAATATATAGGATGCTATGTGTATCTAGGGGAAGGACAGGCTGCCTCATCTGCAAGACAGGAAGTAATGATAGTTCCTATCCCACAGAATTAATGTGAAGATTAAATGAGTAAGTGTGTGTGGAAGAGCTTAAAGGGACCTGACCCATTATGAACACTCAGTGCACATTGGCCTTTACTACAAGGCCACATGTGCTCAAGCCACACATGATTAAATATTCATGTCAGGCATGGAACTAGGCAGGAATAATACCACTCATCTCATGGCACTTATAGTCGAGTGGGGAAGACTGTGTAATGTAACAAGTATTCCAGGAGATTATGCAAAAGTCCCTACGAAAAGGGAGAGCCAAGCCCCTAACAAGTCTGAGAATTCAAGAAAGTCCTACACGATTGTATTAGAAACAGAACCTGTGAGTGCCCCCTTAGAATTCTCCTGGCCACTAGTTTTATAACAAGGATTAAGCCATAGCATAACCCAGCTGTGGATAAAGAAGGAAAGAACTATATCCCAAAGGACTCTTAAGACTAGACCAGCATGTACTAGGTGGAGAAGTATATTGGGGGCTGAATACTGAGAACGTTTGATTAAGGGAGGCAAAACATAAAATTGGATAAGGAAGAGACTGTTGACTCAGTTGAGGGCACTATCCCATGAGATAGGATTAACACTCTGACAATGACCCCAGGCAAGGGTGCTAACTAATTCATTGCCGACGTGGGTCCTAGAGACATCGAAAAAGCAATAGCTCATGCTGAAGAGATAGAATGGAGGTGGCAGAATGGTGGACAAGGAATGGATATACTACGACTGTGTACAGCCAGAAGACCTCCAGATTAGGTTCCACCAGAGGGTCCAGGTGACAGGACGTACATCAAGGCTATTGGAATGTGCTGGTGAGCAGGCACTGGCATCAGTAAGAAGGTGAGTGGTGGCTGTCCCCTGCAGGCCTGGGCTGACAGTGGGAGAAGCTGCCACGGAATCTGGTTCATCAACAGCAATCAGATGGTAGGCTAGGACACCTGAACAGCAGAGGTCAGGCAGTGCGACTCAACCATTGGAAGCCTGAGGTCCCAGTGACTATCGGAGTTGGAGTGGCAGCTTAGGGGGACCCACCTGCACAAGTTATGGAGATGGTTGAGAGAATGTAGTAGCCCTGGGGGCAAAATACATAGACAATTGACAAGGATACTACTCAGTTCATACCAGTGGAAGATATCAAGAATGGATGGCCAGGAGGCTGAGGGAAGTCACCCCTTTCCCAGATTCCAGACCTGAGCCAGTTTTCAGACCTGGAGCCCACTGGCTGACGAGGTGGACAGCTCTCTAGAAGAAAGGACCCTGTACCATCATGCCAATCACATGGTGGTGATTTCCTAGTTCTTCCACAAAGGAACCTATAGCCATTTGCATGAGTAACTGAACACTAGAGAAAATGGACCAGATATCTCAATAATGATTGGGGATACAGGATGGGATTGACATTAACTGTAACTCCTGAAGCATCATCAGGCCTCTCTCCATATTAGAAAGGGGGCATATAGAACCTATTGTAATTAATGTAATCCTAAACATATTTGCATACAGTGAGGTCACACTGGGTCGCCAGACCCACTCAGTGCTGTTTGTCCAGTCTCCAAATATATAACTGAGATCAATATGCTTTGCAGTTGATGCTTTATTCTGAAGGGTAAGAATTATCAGAGTAAAGAAGGCAACATAGAAGTCTCTGAAACTGACCCTTTCTGGCTAAGATAATAAATCAAAAGCAATATTGCATCCCTGGGGGATGGCAGACATAAGTCATCTCCTTATGGATCTAAAGGATGCAAAGGCCATAGATAGCTCCTGTCATACCTTCATTAAATTCACCAGTCTGGCCCCTGGAAACTGGAGGGTGATCCTGGAGGATGCCAGGAGTGCAAGCTCAACCCGGATTGCAGTCACCATGCTTACTGTGGTATCTTGGTCTCAGACACATGGTGTGTGGCCATTGATTTGGTGAAGGTGTTCATTTCTATCATTATCTGAAAATGGAATAAAAAACGGTTTGCATTAACATGGAATAAAGAATAGGAAACATTTGAAGGTTTGCCCCAGGGCTACATTAATTCTCCTACCCTTTAACATAAAAAGGTTAGAGAGATCTGAACCATCTGAACATCCCACAAAACAGTGCATTGATCTGTTACATCAACGGTATTATGTTGATGGGGATGGATGAGCTAGAGGTGGCTTGCATGCTGTGGGCCACACATATGCTGCAAAGGATGGGAAATAAAACTCACAGAAATTCAGAACCTACCATATTTGTAAATGTCTAAAAATTCAGTGGTTAGAACATCCATTCCAAAGCAGAAGCAGCTCATTGCATGGTGCCCCATTATAACAAAGAAGACACAGAGAGGAAGGGCCTCTTTGGGTTCTGAAGGTATCATATTGTACACCTGGGATTACTGCTTTAATCATATACTAGGACATATGAAGAGCTTGGATTGTTGAGTGGGGCCTGGAGCAGGAAGGGGCTCTGAAGCAGTCCTAAGGCAGTGCAAGCAGCCTACACTGGGGAAAACAAACCAGCAAATGCAATGGTTCTAGAAGTATTAGTAGAGAGAAAAGATGCTTTGTGCAGTCTGGAACACCCTAGTAGGAGAATCCCAACATAGGCCCTTTGGAGGCTGGAGCATGTCATGTCTTCTGCAGCAGAGAATTATGCACCTTTTGAAAGAAAATCCTGTCACGTTGTTTGACCCTGGTAGAGCTTAGATGACAAATGATCATTTGGCTAGAACTACTAGCCCCTCAACCCCATCAAGTCATAACAGAGGCCCATCAGCAATTCATTATAAGATGAAAATGGTGCATCAAAGATTGAGCCTGAGCAGAACCAGAAGGGACAGCATGTTCCATGAGCCTGTAGCCCAGACCCTCATGGCCCCATTTATATTCCACCAGCACCCTCCCTCGGTTCACAGCTCTCACCACGTAGAGACTCCTGTACGTAAGCTGGAGGTGAAAGTCAGAGTTTGATCTCCAATGGTAGGTCTGTTTTGTGAGTACAAGATGAAAATGTAGTTTTTCTTGGGGTAGCCTTCAAAGATAAAGGTGGGCCAGACACAGTGGCTCATGCCTGTAATCTCAGCAACTTGAGAGGCTGAAGTGATCAGATTACCTGAGGTCGGGAGTTTGAGACCAGCCTGGCCAACATGGTGAAACATCATCTCTATTAAGAACACAAAAAACTTAGCCAGGTGTGGTAGCATGTGCCTGTAATTCCAGCTACTTGGGAGGCTAAGGCACGAGAATTGCTTGAACCTGGGAAGTGGAGGTTACAGTGAGCTGAGCTCATGCCACTACATTCCAGCCTGGGGCAACAGAGTGAGACTCTTGTCTCAAAAAAGAAAAAAAAGACAAAGGTGGGGGAAAATCCTCCTTGTAAGCAGAGGTTTAGGTATGACACTTGGTCATCCACTTTGTGGGGAAAGAGAAGAGGCCTTACTGATAGGCAGTGGTAAATAGTCTGGCATGTTGGAGAGAGACCTGAAGTTCTAAGACTGAGAGTTCAGCGTCAAAGAGGGAAGCATGGGCCTGGATGTATGGGAATGGGCAGGGAGTATGAAGACCTTGGTATTACATATCTGTGCCCACCAAAACCAATCAGGAAAGATGAGTCTTATCTTTAATCTTTACTTTTACTAAACCTTATTTAGCTGTAAGTTTATACAATTTAATTTTTAATAATGAGTCCTTAACAACTGGCATGCATACAAAAATAAATAAAATACATAGGAATACATTTAACCAAGGAGGTGAAAGATCCTTATAAGGAAAACTACAAAACATTGCTGAAAAAAATCATAGATGACACAAACAAATGGAAAAACATTCCATACTCATAGATGAGAAGAATTAATATTGTTAAAATGGCCATACTTTCCAAAGTAATCTATAGATTCAATGCTACCTCTATCAAAGTACCAACAGTCTTCTCAGAATTAGGGAAAACTATTCTAAAATTTATATGGAAGAACAAAAGAGCCTGAAGAGCCAAAGCAATCTCAAGCAAAAAGAATAAAAAGAATAAAGCCTGCGGCATCACATTACCCAACTTCAAACTATACTATAAGGCTACAGTGCCAAAACAGTATGGCACTGGTACAGGAACAGATACATAGCTCAATGGTGCAGAATAGAGAACTCAAAAACAAAACCACACACCTACAAGCATCTGATCTGCAACAAAGTTGACAAAAATAAACAATGGGGAAAGGCTTCCTTCTTAAATAAATTGTACTGGAGTAACTGTCTAGCCATATGCAGAAAAGTGAAACTGGACCTCTACTTTTCACCATATATAAAAAATTAAGTCAAGGTGAATGAAAGATTTAAGTATAAGACTTTAAGCCATAAAAATCCTAGAAGAATATCTAGGAAATACCCTTCTCAGCACTGGCCTTGGCAAATAATTGATGCCTAAGTCCTCAAAAGCAATGGCAAGAAAAACAAAAGTTGACAAATGGGGCTAAAGAGCTTCTGCATAGCAGAAGATACTAACAGTGTAAATAGACAACCTACAGAATAGAAGAAAATATTCACAAACAATGCATCTAACAAAGACCTGATATCCAGAATCTATAGGGAACTTAAACAAATCAACAAGCAAAACCAAATAATTCCATTACAACATGAGCAAAAGACATGAATAGATCATTCTCAAAAGAAGACACAGAAGTGTCCAAGAAACTTATGAAAAAATGTTCATCATCACTAATCATCAGAGAAATGCCAATCAAAACCACAGTGAGATACTATCTCACACCAGACAGAACAGCTTATCATTAAGAAGTCAAAAGATGGCAGGGCACAGTGCTTCATGCCTGTAATCCCAGCACTTTGGGAGGCCAACGCGGGTGGATTATCTGAGGTCAGGAGTTTGAGACCATCCTGGCCAACATGGTGAAACCCTGTCTCTACTAAAAATACAAAAAATTAGCTGAGTATGATGGTAAGTGCCTGTAATCCCAGCTACTTGGAAGTTGAGCCAGGAGAATCACTTGAACCTGGGAGGCAGAGGTTGCAGTGAGCCGAGATTGTGTCATTGCACCCAGCCTGGGTGACAAGAGCAAGACTTCATCTCAAAAAAAAAAAAAAAGTCAAAGATAATAGATGCTAGCATGCCTATGAAGACAAGAGAATGCTTTTATACTGTTGATGGAAATGTAAATTAGTTCAGACACTCTGGAAAGCAGTGTGGAGATTTATCAAAGAACTTAATATGCCTAGCATTCCATTATTGTAACACTGAGCATGTGGTAGTTATTTATCTCCTACTGTTCAAGGTCATCACCAAGGTCTAATTGCAAAAATTCAAAAAATTGCAACCTCAGGCTTAAATAGATTAAAACAGAATTACTATTTGACCGATAAATCTCATTCCTGGGTATATATCCAAAGGAAAATAAATCATTCTACCAAAAAGACACATGAACTCATGTTTATCACAACAGTATTCATAATAGCAAAGACAGAATGAACCTAGATGCCCATAAACAGTGGATGAGATAAGGAAAATGTGGTACGTATACACCATAGAACACTATGCAGCCATTAAAAAGATAAAATCGCGTCTTTTGCAGCAACGTGGATGAAGCTGGAGTCCATTATCCTAAACGAATTAATACAGGAACAGAACATTGAATGCTGCATGTTCTTACCTATAAGTGGGAGCTAAACATTGAGCATACATCAACATAAAGATGGGACAATAGGTACTGGAGACCACTAGAGGGGGAAGAAGGGAGGGGGGACAAGGGCTGAAAAACTTATTGGTTACTGTGCTCACTGCCTGGGTGATGGGTTCATCCATACCTGGAACCTCAGCATCACACAATATTTCCATGTAATGAACCTGCACGTGTACCTCCTGAATCTAAAAGAAAAGTTGAAATAATTTTTAATACCCTCTTGTTATGAAAGGCTATTGAATGACAGAGAAAAGCTTACTGCAAAATAGAAAAAATAAATTTTGGAAAGAAAACCATATATAGCACACACAAAAATAGAGAAAAAACACACGATGAAACATTAACTGTAGTTGTCTCTGAGTGGTGGAGATGTGAATAATTT
Source organism: Plecturocebus donacophilus (assembly GCA_004027715.1). Lineage (NCBI taxonomy): Eukaryota > Metazoa > Chordata > Mammalia > Primates > Pitheciidae > Plecturocebus > Plecturocebus donacophilus. The sequence goes on along the minus strand of PVKP010001500.1, from coordinate 30,187 downwards.
TGTTCTCTCTAAAACTATTATAATAATAATAACCGGCATGAAAATTCTCTGAAAATTTAACAATTAGCTCTTGCATGCTGACACAAACTGGTTCCACTACACCACTAGACCTCGAAATAACTCGGTTAAGTTTTCTGCTAAGAGGCTGAAATGAGAATCAAGATATGTATTACATCACATAATAAGAAAATTAAGATTGTGAATTATTCGAACCTATAACTGAGTGGCTTGTGCAAGTTACACTTGCCATATTTCTTTATTGAGGTATTCCAAAATGGAATAAAAATTGTTGGCTTAAACCTCAAAGCTTGGTAAGATGTGCTCTTGTCAATTTAATACAATACAAGCAACCAATAATTCCATGAGAAAAAAAAATCTTGTGTATTAGTGTATTGTTTGTTGGTGTGTGAAATGCCTGCTATTATTCTGAAATTATTAGACAGTATTCATTTCTCTGCCCGTTCTCTACTCACCAGGAGCAGTCTACAATTTACAGCATCAGCTGCTTAGTTCATAATCTTGATTGAGCTCATTTAATTTGAATTAAATCAAGCAAAATAAATAAAAGCAAGAATCTACTGAGCATGTACATTACAACTATGACTATAGAAATATCACCCAGTAAGAATAAACTGAATTAATTCTGAAAATTTAACTTATCTTCAAAGGCTTTCAAAATGTCAGATGAATATATAGCATTATAAGACATAAATAGCTCCTTTGACGATCTATAGAGTACATATCTAGTAGCTAAGCTAAATTGCTAAAGAAATGAGGGTTCCATTCAAACTTTGTGAGGAAGATAATAAAATAATATCAGCTCCTTTTGAAAGCACATTTTTGACCTACTCAATAAACCCCTATACTATTTTTCTCCTTGGCCACACTAGAGGGCGAACTTTCTCTTCTCTAGAAATCTTCCTACCCTGCATCCTTTCAAAAGGAAGAATTTTTCAAAGGAAGGTTTTTAATCTCCAGGAAACCTTAAAAATAATCAGGTAGGTTCAATTAAAACAATCAGAATTAGAGGACTCTGAGGAGACAGCTTATTAACAAAGCAGAGGCCAGTTTAAAAATCAGAGAGAGCTTATTTACAAAGCAGAGGCCAGTTTAAAACAAAACAAAGGGAAAACAAAAAACAAAATCCCCTGTCCTCTATCAATTACTAATATGTTTTATACCTTGCACTTTATAAAGTGTGTTATAAATATTGTCCCTCCACATTCTCACAGAGACCCTATGTAATATTTTAGTCCATTTTCAAGCTGAGAAGCTGAGAAAATTGAAGCTCAGTGGTTTCAAGAGACTCACTCAAGGTCAAACAGGTTTAAGGCAAGCAACTGAATCTAGTTATGATTTGAACTAATTTCTTTCTTAAAGCTTGGCTCATTGCAGACCCAAGCTCTGTGGCATATGCAGTGAGCCAGACTGAAGAACTGTAAGCCTTTCATAAAAGAACTCAGAACATCCCAGGGCAACAGCCCAGCTCGACATGCTCAGATGAACAAACTAGACTCTGGCTATCCCCACTTTGTAAGAGCTAATGAGCAGAAACTTTCCATGACATCTGTATCTCTCCTAAGGCTATGACTAAATCATTGACTTAAAATATAATTACAAGTATGACACATTTTGATTATTTTGCCCCTGGGAAAAATATTATAGGATATGCACTAATTTATTTACTTACTTTAAGTGAAGATTTATAAAGAAGCTCGTTCAATTACAATCCAAATTAAGAGAAAATATAAATTAAAATGTGATTACTTAAGTAACAGAAGATCCCTTGCCTTCAAAAGGATTCGCTGCAGGGTTCCTTTGAACTGAGAGCTGCCCAGCTGTATGTTAAATGAACCCATTTACAGTACAAGGGTTCAATTTACATAGAAATGCCCAGAAACAGAGCTGTCATACAAAGTGAGAGGCATCTGCACCGTACTTTGTGTTAGCAGGAATATATAAATATATGGAAAATACCAGGCGGGAGAACATCTATGGTTGAGCAGGAATCCACCACCAGCCCTCTGCTAGCCCACAAACCAAGACGAGGAAATTCTTCTCTAGGTTTATCTGATTCCTTTCCTTGCCCACAGTTGCAGACGTATTGATGCTGCTATTAAAGTGGTCAGAAATTTCCACAGCTTCCCCACTCGCCTCATCAACACGTTCCACATTTGACCCAAAGTGTAGCAGATGCCTGAAGTTGATTAAAGAAAAGGCACAGTCTCCCCTCGTCATGGATTTCACATTCCCCTATGGAAAAAGGAATGCACGTGTGCCTTCTCAAGCCACCAATACCAGCTGAGAAACGACAGGTGCGTATGAATGATTTAGTAATGTGTTCCTCAGTTTCTCTTCTGTAAATACTCAGGGGCATATTAGGCATTGTGTTTTATTTCCCCTCTTTGCCGAGGGTTTGTGAACAGGTATGTGGGAGAGGAAGCGAGGAAAAAAAAACAGAACAGACAGGTGGCCCAGTACAAGGGCTTACTCCTGCAATCCCAGCACTTTGGGAGACTGAGGCCGGAGGACCACTTGAGCCCAGGAGTTTGAGAACAGTCTGGGCAACATAATGAGATCCTGTCTCTAGAAAACATTAAAAAATTAGCCGGGAGTGGTGGCATACCTGTGGTCCCAACTCAGGAGGCTGAGGTGGGAGGATTGCTTGAGCCCAGGAGTTTGAGGCTGCAGAGAGCCATGATTTCATCACTCTAGCCTGGGTGACACAGTAAGACACTGTCTCAAAAAAAAAAAAAAAAAGATGAAAGAAAACCAGAGGTTTCTGAGGACAGGTTAGAAATTTATTTACTTTCTAGTTATTTATATATTTACTCATTTGATCATATATTTGTGTATGTATTTATTTATTGCCTCATTCTAAAAAGAAATTTGAAGCAGCAAATGATACTAGCATCATGTCAATATAAAAATAGAAAATTAGAGGGAAAGAAATAAAAATAAGATAAGGGAAAGGGTGGTATTTCAATAACATGCAATAATGCCTTATACATTTTGGTAGCGTTCTGCCAAAATATTTCTACAGGCAGATTTTAAAAACCCAGAATGGGTTTAGTTCTCAGAAATCCATTAAAAAGGGGAAAACAAAGTATGTCACACAATTTACATCAGATTACAAAGCAGATCAGCTAGCTATTTAAGAGAGACATTTTTTTCTCAGCTAGCCTCTGAGAAATTTTTTCCCTCTATTCTCAACTGTGGGCAACACCACCCCTAACAATAAATTCGACAGCCGATTTGGGGGTCAGTGGCTTATAAATTCTCTCAAAATAAACAGATAGCAATGACAAAGCCCAGCCTAAGACAGGAGGTGTGTTAGGCATAGAAGCAATGCAGAGGCTAAACAATGCTGTGCAGGTAGAGGGGGTGCAAACAGAGGAAGAGAGAGGAAATGAGTGCAGTAGGTGTCCAGGGCAGAATTACATCTTCCATATGCTTGAGGAGGAGGAAGAAGCCTAGAGAGACCCGTAATCTTGCCGCCATCCTCTTCCTCAGGCCTGTCCTAACACTGCTGAGTCCTAGTCTTGTTGCAGACAAAAATATTATAATAAAAGGTCAAGAGGCTGGGCACGGTGGCTCACACCTATAATCCCAACACTTGGGAGGCCAAGGCAGGAGGATTGCTTGACCCCAGGAGTTCGAGACTACTCTGGGCAACATAAGGAGACTTCCTCTCTACAAAAGTAAAATAAAAGTTAGGCAGGCGTGGTGGTGCACACCTGTGGTCCCAGCTACTTGGGAGGCTGAGATGGAAGGATCTCTTGAGTCTAGGATGTTGGGGCTGAAGTGAGCCATGATCACGCCACTGCACTCCAGTCTAGGCAATAGAGACTGACCCTGTCTCTAACCAACTAAATAAATAAATAAATAAATAAATTGAACAGTCAAGAAAACAGGAAAATACCTGGAATTTATATGAAAACCCAGGAGGAAGGGTATAAGTGAATATCCATTAGTTAAATAACCTTGGTGTCCAAGAAGAACTGTGCTGATACACAGGGCTTTTTTACATTTTTCTGATATATGTCGTCTGGTGCCTTGCACAAAACACACAGTGCTCACAGCCAGACAAGCTAGGAGGCCTCAGCTGCTATGGGCCCCACCTGGCTGCTCCCCGGAGACCAGTACTGTGACACCATCATTATGTGTTGCTGTAGGAAGTCTTGCTACTGGAAAGACTCCTCCTGACTGAAACTGCCCTTGCAAAGATTATGACAGTGAGATAAGTCGGGCCTAGACTCACTCTATCTTGCTTCTAGCCTCACAGCCTGGCTGCCCTCACTCTTCCTTGGGCATAGGCCAAGCTACCCAGGGGAGGAATTTGTAGTTTAACTTTAAAGCAAGGATGATAATAGTCTCACCCTGAAGCTAACTCCTCCTTGTTGAGAGGCTGAAATCACCTTTGTAAGACTAATGAAGAATCACAAGATTAGGATTCTGGCAGGGGCCTGAATTCTGCTAAAATGTGGGCATAATTTCTATCATCCCTTACTGCACAGGAGTCACCTGGCCAGAGGTCACAAGGTTTGTGACTTTCTCAATTGCTCATATAAATGACATCACTGTTACAGAATATAAGATTGGTCTTTTCAGATGTTTTTCAGATGGACCCCACCCAGACTTGTGATTCATGACTCAACCAGTCCTGTGCCCCCCAACTCCCCACTCAGAGGGAGACTCAGTGTATAAGGACCATTTCCCACACATCTGTGATTCCCAACCAATCACAGCACCCATTACCTAGTCCCCTGCCCACCAAACTATCATTGAAAAACCCTAACCTCTGAGTCTTCAGGAGACTGATTTGAATAATAACTCTGTCTTCCACATGGGCGGCCTCACGTGAATTCAATTCTTGCTTTACTGCAAGATCGCAGTCTCAGTGAACGGGTTTTGTCTGGGCAGCACACAGGAATAACCCATTACGTGATTACACAACCACTGAACAAGAAGACTTGAGTTCAAGCCCACCTTTGGTCAGCCTTTTTCCCTAAGAAAGAGCACAGTCAAAGTACAGAACACTGTGGAAAACAGAAGAAAGAGAAAAATAATGGAGCCATTTGGGAGATAGTATTTATACTGAACCTTCAAAAAACAAAACATATGTCATTTTTTACTAAGCAAGCAACACTGCTCCTCAAGGAAAGAGGGCTTTATCTATCCTCATAATCTCTGTGCCGCCTTCTACGCTGGCCTAGCACAGAATAGATGCTCAGTGCTATGATTTAACAAATGTTCACTGAATGCTAATCAAGCTCTACCTGATTTAAATGGTGACCCAGATGATGTCCTGTAGCAGATTCTGGAGATGCTGCAGGCAGATTTAGCATCGTGGGTGACATCTGCAGTTGCCCAGGCCCCTCTCTTAGCATCGTGGGTGACATCTGCAGTTACCCAGGCCCCCGGCTTAGAAGGCCCTGCGCTTTGTTTAGTGACCCGCTGATGCCATCTTGAAATTTGTGTTAATTTGTGAACAAGAGGCCTGCATTTTCATTTTGCACTGACCCCACAAATTATTCAGGCATCCCTGGCTGTAGCTTTTCTGTTTGCCACTAGACACTATCAGTTCCTTTGAAAGTACTGACAGGGTGTTTCCGGGTTTTTGACAGGTAGCCATTTTCCAAATAGAACAGGCATCCTATAAATTGCCTGTACAATAAAAGACAGCCTCACATAAAAATGTGTTGCTTAGATTAGACAAAGTCTTCTCGCAATAGTCCCACAACCCTGGACAGAATCTTTAGATGATGAAGCAGAGCCTAAATGCTTTTCAATTTTCCCACCATGAGTTTTTTCCCATTATGTACCCTTGTCTTCCACCCAAACCTAAGGAGAATTCCCAAAAATGTCACCCTCCTTATTGTTTTAGAAGGATAGATAATCTTTCCACACCCATAACTGATTGCAAGCTCCCTGAGAGAAGAGCTGCATTTTCTATCCTTTTGCATCCCACACTGCTAAGGGTCGTATATTACACACAGAGATCAATCAATAACACGAAGATATTACAATTACATCCCTTTGCATGTTAAAAACACATTTATATAACTTGTCTCATATGACGATTGCAATAACCCCGTGGGCTTTTCATGGTGGGTATTTTTTCTCTTTATCCAGATTAGGAAACCAAAGATTAGAGCAATGTTAGTAACTGCCTCTACCTACGCTCATGACTTCTAGATCCAGGTTTGTAATTCTGAAATGGGAAAAGAAAATCCCTTACTTTCTATGTATTTATGTATTCATTTATTTGTTCATGTATTTATTAAACCCTTGACCTATATATCCACCCCTTTCTGGAAGCTCCACTTGAATGGCTAAATGGCAGGCCCCACTCAACACCTGCCAAACCAAATGTATTATTTTCCGCCCTCTCTGCTCCACCTTGCTTAAACCTGCTCCTCTGAGAGTCTGTTTGTTTGATAATATCATCACCTTCCTCCTAATTGCCCAAGCCAGATACCTAGCCATCATTCTCCACCCCACCCTTACTCTAATTTACCAGTTGCAATGGAGGTCCAAATTCTGCCGATTGTTTTCTGTTAGGAAGCCAGAGCCTAGCACAGGATCTGGCACATGGTAGTGTCTTCATATGTTTTGGTTAAACTAAATTAAGTACTCTTGGACAGCACTGGTAGCCAAAGTGACTTCCCAGGCCATTACTCTGGCTTCTTTCCTGGCTGGAGAAGAATCAGTGCTCCTGGATCTTATCTGTCACCCACCTCTTTCATAGGTGGAGGCCAGGTGAGAAAGCCTGAGAAAGGAAACCTATCTCCCCCAGCACATGTAGCTTCCGGAGGAGGAAGAAATCATCTCACACAAATATCTCTGCCTTGCACTTCCAGGCCCTTTCACTTTTGTTTTCCAACTCTTTGGTTGTTGTTTCTTTAGTTGTCGTTGCTGTTGTTTTATGCTGACATTTCTCTTCACGCCAGCTTCACTACCTGCAAAGTGATGGAGAGTTCTGGCCATCCTACAGTCTCAAGATGCCCCCATGTCTAGGAGTTTGCAGACAAGGCAGACCAGACATATTTAAAAGGCGGGAAATCCCAAGTGATGGCCGCAGAAATAATAAAAGTAAAAATAAAAATAAAGTAGTAAAAGAAAGCAAACATATTCTACCCTGTGGCGTCCAAAAAGTTTGAGGCCCTTCAAGGATAGAATATGTTTGCTTTCTTGTACTATTTTTTATTGATTCTTTTCCAGTCTGTTTATATTTTTCTATTTAAAATCTCTCTTCCGCACACACACACACACACACACACACACACACACACAGAGTCACTTACAGAACCTGCTGAAGCAATGAAACTAACAATCAAGAAAACTAACAATCAACAAAACAAACTTGCCTATAACCTATAGGTAGTAACTTACCTACTTTCTTCCAGGGCAGAAGACTTGTGAGAACTTTAGTGTTTAGTTTTGGGCTACTCTCTGGCCCCTGTGTGTCACCTAGGCCCTCCTCTCCCTGAATGTTTAGAAGGCAATCTAACAGTAAACAGAAGCAGGACAGGGATGGTGGCAGATCCCTCTAATGCAAAGCCAAGAACCCACGAAATATCCCCATAGTGAAGAAAAGATTATCCTAAGCTCTTGGCACTGAGAATGAGACATTAAATTATACAAAGTATAGGGGTCCCCACATGAAGCTGGGGAAAGGGCTTGAAGCCTTCAAGCATTAGCAGATATAGAAGAGAAAATACATGTGGAAGGGACTTGGCCAAAGTGGGATGGTGGAAGAGAAACACAAGACAGATTCTAGTGCTCCATCCCAACACTTGGAAGATACCCAAGGTGGCCAAAAAATGAGCAGTAAGCATCAGAGCTCAGACTTTAAAATCAGCACAAAGTGCATGACATTTGCTTCCTTAGAATGCCAAAATGCGCTGCACTGGGCTTCTGTAACTTCTTTCTAGGGAACATCGGGAAACACACACAAGCTATACTTTTCATGCTGCAAAGTTCACAGTGAAACCTAAGCGAGGCAACAACTAAAATCCTTAAACCACAATTTAATTTGGAGGTTATGGAGGAGCACGTGTGGCATTACAGAGACTGTAGTACAAGGAGCATTTTGACAACCCTGAGCCTAGGGCCCGGTATATCGTGAGTCCTCAATGCATGCCAGCTCTCTGTCTCTCCTTCATTTCAGGGGACCTGACTTTCTCAGCCAGCATCCAGTCTATCAAGTGAAGCAATTGGCTGTTCTGGCCAAGAGGGCTTACAACACCTTTTTGTCATTGCAAGCAGAGTGGAGAGAGGCCATTTGTGGGCTGTTTTGAGAAGGCAACAATGGGGATAATTTTTCGGCGTGCATTGAAGGAGACCCACACCTTTTGGTATTTCAGTGTTGCAGTGACCTACACTGTAGCCAATGGGAAAAGAACAGTGCTGAAATCTGTACCTTATATTGTGAAGTTTGAGTAATATCAAGAGGCTAAATTATCTGCAGGAATGAGGCTGCATCAGAGAGTGACACCAAAATGGATTAAAAGAGAAGCAGAAGAAAATAATCTGAATAAACTCAGAACAGAGACACACTCACCTTTTACCTCCTCCAGGCTTAAAGGTTCATCAGTACTTTATGAAGAGCGAACACCAGTATTATCCCTGTTTTGCAGAATGCATTGTATCATGTGTTATATACAAATAGCAAATAAATATATGATATATATTTATATTATATAGTTTAATATATACTTAAAATATATATTTGAAGGATATCTGAATATAGCATGTATAAATTATGCTGGTACAAATTATGAATGGAAATTCATTCCATGGAGTGGTTTCTGTTTGGCCTAACTATTCTCTCTCTACAGAACACCTTGAGGTATTACTAAGGAGTGGTACCTGAGGCCCGCTTGAGGACTGAACTCAAGATGTGGATACTCAGAGAAAATAAACAAGGAACAGACAGTCCAGAATTCTCTTTACCTGGGCCCTGCCTGTCTCACACCCACACATAATGCTGGGCGTGACAAAGCATTATGAAATCAAAGGCTTCAAGAAAGCAACACCTGTGCAGAGTCACCTGGCAGCAAGAAATAATGACACCTGCTCTTCTTCCAATGAGCCTAAAGTTCCTTGAACAACATTATCTCATTAATACTCCATGGGTAGGGTAGAGGGTACTGGCAGGGTCAGGGAGGGAGGCCAAAAAGTATTTATTCTTAGATTTTTGAGCTGAACAGCAAGAAAGAGGCCCAATGAGGGTAGTTTTCATTCTTTTTCTTATTTTGTTTGTTTTTGAGACGGAGTCTTGCTCTGTCGTCCACGCTGGCGTGCGATGGTGCAATCTCAGTTTATTGCAACCTCTGCCTCCCGAATTTAAGCAATTCTCCTGCCTCTGCCTCCCGAGAAGCTGGGATTACAGGCACCTGCAATCATGCCCAGCTAATTTTTTATATTTTTGTAGAGACAGGGTTTCACCATTATGGCCAGGCTGGCCTCGAACTCCTGACCTCAGGTGATCTGCCCACTTTGGTCTCCCAAGGTGCTGAGATTACAGGCTTGAGCCACTGCACCTGGCCCATTCTCTTTCTAAGAGCTAATGATTAATAGTGATAATGATAACCAAAATGCATAGGACGTTGTGAGATGGAAGAGTTAAGTGACTTGTGAGACAAAGTATGGAAGTGTAGTAAACCAGGGGCATAGTTCACAGTACCTACCTCATGGTGCCATGGAGTCATTTATAGTTTGATAAAATAAAGCCTATGTTTTTCCTGAATGGGTCTGGAACAAAGTTTCATTGCAGCAGCTGACCAACTTACTGTCTTACTAATTCACAGGTTTTCTCACTACATTAATTAGCAGCACAATAAGCTATCCATTTGGGTCCCCTTCAGAAACCATGATTAGAAGCTATCTCCGCAAAGCCCTAAGGCCAAGGCACCATAACCATCCTCCAGCCTTGCTGCCTATTGTAGTACTGATGTCCCAGTTGCCTCTGACCCCCACAACCCCAGAATCCCATCATTGCTAATGCTGCTGGGGAGCTCAGGTCAGTGGTAGCACCTCTCACTGTCAGCCCTGCTCTACAGAGGACAACAGCTTTCTGAGCTTCTCAGCATACCAGTGCCCCTCAACCTTTGTGAAAGAAATGTCCTCTGTGCCCTCCTGGGTTCTCAAACTCACATGATAAAACCATCCCAATATTCTCTCTTCCCTGAGCCCTCTGATCCCTTCCTCAATCCCACACCGTAACAGTTCTGGCAGCTCCAGCTAACTCATTGAAGGCCATCATTTTGATCAAACTTTAAGGAGCTATCCCAGCAGTGTTCTAGAACCACCGCCAGCACTTCTGCTAGAATGTTGAACTTTCAAAAGAAAGTGTTCCCACATTAAAAAGCATTTTTCTATACAGCTTGATATTTCACTTTACCATCCCATTTCAACACTCAGCCGCCCTGCCAGATGGCCTGATATTCTGAAAAACCACACATGTTCCCCTACTTCCTACTGATACATTAGCAACTCATTCAGCGTGCAACAGACACAGATGATCTGCAGCCCAATTGGACTGTGTTCAGACACAACCCAGATTGGCCTGGAGGGAATGAGAGTAACAGGGCCATATCATTAAGAAGGCCAAGTATACCTTCTGGCTAGAAAAGAAAAACTGGCTCGAAGAAGTGTATACTGGATTGTGAACAAGAGTAAAGGATGGTAGGAGTGAACAGAGAAAGAGGGAAGAAAATACAATGACATATTTGTTTGGCTGCCATGATAGGTGACGAGGGTTCAGTCCCTCTGAGACTTTCTCAGGAGACTTACAGGATGCATCTCAGAACTGTTTCCGAAGGAAGAAGAGTGTGAAGCATTAATCCAGGCTCCTCTCTGGTTAAGGGTGGCCCTGACCACAGTAAATTTCCTGCACTGGCAGGCTGTATCTATGCACATGCAGAGCAAGTTCCCAAGGAAAACTCATCAGGGCAGAAGACAGAGGCACATGAGGTAGACCAGAGGCAAAGCACCATCCCATTGCGTGTGGGAGATGACGGTCAAAGCTGGAGTGGGCGTTGATGGGAGAGAGGATTCTGAAGTGGGGCACGGGGTATCCAGCATCGTCACTGTCACCTCCTCTAGCATCATCCAACAGTCCACTCTCATCCTCAGCTTACTCCTCCTCTCTTGAAAGTCTGACACTCACTTGTCTTTGAAACCCTTCTGCACTTGGTTTCCAAGTACTGCTCTTTTCTGATGTTTCACTCACCTTCCATATCTTCCTTCTCACCTTCCTTGACTGATTCTTTCTCTTCACAACCTCTGTTGTTGAAGTGCTGTAGGTCTCTATCCTGAGAACTTTAGATTTTTATCAGGACTCATTTCCCAGTGTTATGGGATCAAATACAATCCATAAACTGCAGAATCTCAATTTTGTATCTCCATCCCACACTCCCCCGAACTTCAGATTCAACCATGTGTCTATGCAACACCTCAAACTTGACACATCTACAACAAAACTATTGAGTTTCCTGTCACCACACACACACACACACACACACAATCTACTTTCTTCTTCAGTCACCTCCAGCTGTAAATTACACCACAGTTCATAAGGTTTCACAGGTCAAAACCTCAAGATTATCTTGGAAGTCTTTCATTTCCACCCACTCCCCATAATATTCCAAAATGTATCTTGAATCTGACCTCTGTGTATTATTACCTCCACTACCATCTGGTCCAAGCAGCCATCACCTCTTGGGGAGCACAGCAAAAGCCTTCTCACGGCTGGCTCCCAGCTGTCAATCCTCTATACAGCAGCCATGGGATCTGGCGAGATATGAATTGGTTCAGATCATTATTCTGCTCTAAATTCCATCACACTCAGAATAAAACCCACACCCCTTTCCATGGCCGGCAAAGTCATTCACGACCTGCTGTGGCCAGTCTCTCCCCAGCATCTTGTTATCTCTCTAATGCTCACTCCACTCCTCCTGGCTCTTGTTATCTCTCTAATGCTCACTCCACTCCTCCTGGTCTCCTTGCTGTTTCAGCCTCAGGACATTGGCACTTGCTCTTTCTTCAGTGTGAAATGATTTTTCTTTCATTCTACCTTTTGCTTTTGAGACACCCCTTTCTCTTTCTTCATAGCATTTAGCATTACCTATGTACCTATGTAATGTTTAGTATAGGTAATGTGTAATTTATTTATTTTTCATAAGATCCATGGGGAGAGGAGGAATACTTTTTATACCACTGTATTCCCAGCACAAAAAAACAGTAATTGTCACATAGGAAGCACTCAGTTACAAGGAGACCACAGAATCTATACATGATTGAAACAAGATGAGAATAGAAACTATATGATCATGAGGAGGAGCAGCACAATTTTTAAACAATGTAAAAGATAAAGACTTACTATCAGAATCAATAAAAAAGTGAAAGGAAACTGGCAGAAGTTAGAAATAAAACACTAGAGGAAAAAAATGCAAAGAAACAAAGAGTTCATTTGAAAATACGAAGATCTAAGAATTGGAAAGCTTTTAACATCAGAAGGGAGTCATAAAATATTCTACATTTCAGCTCAACGTCTAGGAGTGTTTCAAAGGTGTCTGTGACTAAGCACTCTGGGTCTTTGAATAATACATTGCAGTTGTGGCACGTCATGGTTGAAAAATGCTTCCATGTGCATTATTTCATTTGACCCTCTAAATGACCTTATTGGATTCATCAAACAAGTCTCCCATCATCATTACATGCTTATGAAAACAGAGGTTTCTGCAAGCTGAGAACCTAGGCCAAGAGGTCTGGCAGCAGCTGCTAGGAGGGAAAGATGGGATTTGCCAACAAGCTTTTTGACTCTGAAGTCTAGGCACTTACACCATGCTTTGCCATTTCAAACAACTGTGATGATTTTTGAAAAGTAAGCACACTTAAATTGCTGTCAGAGAAAAATAATTCTTGCTCAATGAAAAGTCTATCTTTATATGGAACTTGAAAAATAATTCTTGCTCAATGAAACGCCTGTCTTTACACAGAATTTTTTAAGATGATCTTTTCTGCCAGTATCTACATTTGCCACAAGAGGGCTGACTATGGCTTAATTTTGCTCTTGTCAAAAAAGAAGCTATTTTCACAGCTGACACTTTAAAGTTCTCATTTCAATTTGGAAATTTGCCACTCTCGACGTTCTATATCCCTGACTAAGTCAGTAATTAATTCATACAGCTTATTTTTCAGTCATTCTATTAAACGGACTTACCATGATTTGGTCTTTTCCTTATGAATATTTTTTATCTTCTGGTTCCATATTTCAAGCTGAGCAGCTACAAATATATATTTGCATGATGTTAGCAGAATACATTTTTCCCTTAATTATATGTAAATATATTAAATGATTCATTTTCTATCTTTTAGCAATTCTTTGTGCAAAGAGAGAATATATTGAATTTCTCAGGAAAAGACCGAGGTGCTATCAAGAAGATGCACAGCTGGCTAGGTGTGGTGGCTCACACCTGTAATCCCAGCACTTTGGGAGGCCAAAGGGGGTAGATCACCTGAGGTCAGAGGTTCAAGACCAGGCTGGCCAGCATGGTGAGGCTCTATCTCTACTAAAAGTACAAAAATTGGCTGGGTGTGAAGGCAGAACCCAAGACGCAGAGGTTGCATTGAGCCAAGTTCACACCATTGTACTCCAAACTGGGTGACAGAGCTAGACTCCGTCTCAAAAAAAAAAAACAAACCCACAAAAAGCCAGGTGTGGTGTTGTGCACCTGTAATCCTAGCTATTAAGGAGGCTGAGGCATGAGAATTGCTTGAACCTGGGAGTTGGAGGTTGCAGTGAGCCGAGATCACACCGCTGTCCTCCTGCCTGAACAACAGAGTGAGAATCTGTCTAAAAAAAACCAAAAACACGCACGGCCATTTTGAGTATAAACTATACTCTCATCTTGCTCTTCACTTGAATTTATAATAATAAGTATTTTCTTCACTTTAAGGTGAAAACTTGATTAAAACAATCTTGCATATAGAAAATAGCTATGCAGAGAAAGGTTTTGCATGCTTTCATTCAGATGGTAACTTTTTTAAAATAACATTCCTGGCCGGGTGCGGTGGCTCACATCTGTAATCCCAGCACTTTGGGAGGCCCAGGAGAGCAGATCATGAAGTCAGGAGATCAAGACCACCCTGGCTAACACGGTGGAACCCCTTCTCTACTGAAAATACAAAAAATTAGCCAGGTGTGGTGGTATGTGCCTGTAGTCCCAGCTAGTCAGGAGGCTGAGGCAGGAGAATCACTTGAACCCGGGAGGCGAAAGTTGCAGTGAGCCAAGATTGCACCACTGCACTCCAGCCTGGGGGACAGAGTGAGACTCCATCTCAAAAAAAAAAAAAAAAAAGATAAAAGAAATAACTTTCCCCTGGTTAGTTTGAAGGATGAATATCCAAACTAAACTCTTACTATATGTAAACTGCCAATTGATGTGGGCCTGATGGGTCTGGATTCTGATAAGCCTCTTAAATGACATATTGAAGAGCATTACTGTTTCTTAATGATCATGGTTTTCAGATTTCCAGATTTAACCAAGGGCTGAATCACAAGCAGCACAAGCTTTCCTTTCTATTGCTGGCCAGGGCCACCCATCAATGGACTTAGTCTTGTTTTCAATGACTGCCTGTTACCCACCTGATATTGCTGGCTCTCCTTTGTGACTTTTCTGATAGCTGCAAAGAACAAGTAAATTAGATGGAGCAATCTCTGCTTCTCACTATAGCCAAAGTAAGTCATGCCTTCGATGTAGGGTGGATTAAGTAGAGGTTAACAAACTTTTAAGAAGAGATAACTGCGATTATGGAAGATTGAGGAATCGTCACCAAATAACTAAATAGAATGTGGAAAGTCAAATGAGTGAAGGAAGAGCCGTAGCCTAAGGCTTATGGAAGAATATACATAAAAGGACAAAAACAGAAAATCACATAGGTTTACATATGTAGACATTTCTGTATGCATCCACACATGCATCACTAAATTATATAATTATATAATTTTTCCAGGGGTTTTGAAATCTTTTCCTCTTTACGTAAGAACAGCTGAATATGTGCTTCTCTACCCAGAATGCTATACAATGGAAATTAAATTATTATCAAACACAATTTTTACTCATATTTACTATGGTCATATTTTAGACCTCTACAGTTTTGAAGTACTGAAGTTATTCAAGAGTAAAATCTAAATATTTTAAAGATTTGGCATTTTCAAAGGAAAATAAATTTCATGTGATTTAACAACATGAACAATAATGACCACGCTTATCAATTTTAGGATAAGCTTTTTTTTCACATTTTAATTCATCAGAAATTTGCAATTATCTTACCAAAAATGGCATTTTGCAATTAAAATTGGCAATATTTTTGCTCTTTCTCAGCACTCTCAATGCTGAAAAAGAAATAATGATGTGTCTCAGAATTTATGCTTTCTTAAATGTGATGAAATACAGCATTAGAAAAGGCCCCAAAAATGTTAGTGATGAGATGAGCTCTTGAAACCGCAGCCTGTCCCCAGGAGAAGGCAGACTTTTGGTAGATGATATCTGCGTGCAGTTGAGTAAGGTCTAATTGAACGTTTCAACTGATCTCTTATTCTGTGACTTACTACCAAGTGACCGTTGTGACTTGCTACTACCACTCCAGTGATCCACTCAGTCGTACCAAGTATGTACAAGTCTGCCTTAACAACAATATTCCAGGTTTTGTGTTTTAAGTTCTTCCACTTTCCTCACTCTTACCCTAGTACTTGGTAAGCACTTAAGATACTTTACGTATTCGATGATCTTTGTCTCCTAACCCTCAAGCTTAGTATTAACTAATGTTTACTAATCTCTGTGCGAGAGGCACTGCTATCAGCACCATGAGAGGACTGCAAATGAAGAAGCTGAGTTTTAGAGAGATTAGGAGATTAGAAAAGTTGTTCTGTCAACCGAAACGCCAATCTATCTATACTTGGACTTCTAAACTTGGTTGATAATATCTGCTCTCAATAAACATTAGCTAATTCGTAACTAATGTGGTTCCGTGTCAGATACTACTACCTGTATTTTTTCTCATTTAATTCTAAAAACAACTTTTTAAACTCTCATTTTACTATTTTATATATGTAATTACTATTTTATTTCCAGTTTAGGAAGAAGAAAATGAGTTTAGAAATATCAATGAACAAGTGGAAGGTTGAAGTAGATTTTCACCCAGCAGCTAACTCCCCACTTTTAACTGCCCTTCACCATGAAAAACTAACAAACATCTCTTAAGGCTAGTTTTTCTATTACTCAAACGTGTATATTCGGGCCAGGCACAGTGGCTCTCACCTGTAATCCCAGCACTTTGGGAGGCTGAGGAGGGTGTATTGCGAGGTCAGGAGTTCGAGACTAGCCTGGCCAAGGTGGTGAAACCCTGTCTCTACTAAAAACATAAAAAATTAGCCAGGGGTAGTGGCGCACACCTGTAGTCTCAGCTACTCAGGAGGCTGAGGCAGGAGAATCACTTGAACCCGGGAGGCAGAGGTTGCAGTGAGCTGAGATTGTGCTACTGAACTCCAGCCTGGGCCGTAGAGTGAGACTCCATCTCAATATATGTGCGTGTGTGTGTGTGTGTATTTATATACACACATATATATGTATTTGTATTCAAGTTTTCAAAAAAACTGCTTTCTATATCAAATTTTGTGATGTCATGATGATGATAGCACTTTAGAAGCAGAGCAGATGGACGAGGACACATGTCAGATTATTTATTTCTCTTGGTTGAAGTCTCCTGAGTACCAGCCCATCAGAGAAAATGCTCAGGTTGGTGTTTCCCTAACAGGGATTGGGGTGGATCCAGGGAGGCCTGCTGTATGGGGGAATTAAGTTTCTTTCCCTGACCCCGTTTGCACACCCTGGCTGCACTTGTGACATGAAAAATGCAGGGGCCTCCATCAGGAGAGTATTCTTGGCAATACCCAGTGGTCTCAGAGTTATTTGGCATACTCTCAGATAGCTGACATCCAAACAAGTGATCTGGTTTTAAATAAGGTAATTACCAAGCAAACCCAAATGGTCCGGAGACCTACGCAGCGTGTTACAACACATTGAACAAACGGCACACCTGAGCAGGCTTATTGTCAGTTTAAAAAAAAAAAACTGTTTACTGTAATCACAAGAATATGTCAAAATTATTCTTTTATTTGTGTACAGGCTTAAATCTCCTACTCTAAAACCACATTTTAAATATTTGCTCACTCATTTTTAAAGCACTGTGGATCTTGAAAGTAGTTTTTATTGTTATTGTTGTTTCTGATGAAAAGATATAGATATATAGGTATATTTAGAATTAGCCAGCAGGACTCAGTTTAGATGATCCCAATTTTGTTGGCAACATCCAAAGCATCATAATCAGGAACCAGTTAAACATATGTCTTCTTCTCTACATCAGACCTAATCAGGAAGTTGACCTTGGCCACATCAGTGTCATAGAGCTTCTTCACAGCCTGTTTGATCTGGTGTTTGTTGGCTTTAACATCCACAATGTACACAAGTGTGTTGTGTCTTCTGTCTTCCTCATGGCAGACTCAGTGGTCAGCGGACACGTGAGGACAGCACAGTGGTCAGGTGTGTTTCTCCTGAGGCCTCTCTTCCAAGGATATTTGGGCTGCCTCCAGAGTCACAGTGTCTTGAGCCACCAGAAGACGGTGATGTGAGCATCTTCTTTTTTTGTGGCTGTGGACACCTTTCAACACTGCCTTCTTGGCCTTCAGAGCCTTTGCATTAGCTTTGGCTTTACGAGGGGCAGGAGGTTTCTTATTTGCCTTCAGCGCCATCTTGTGAAAAGGGTGTTTTGTTTTTGCTTTTGTTTTTATACCTATATGTGTAGTTCAGGAAGATTCCCACAACAATATGATCTAGGTTTACAACTTCCCATCCAGAAATCACCTCTTGCCCAAGGAGACCCAAGGCTGGAAATCTTTTGCCTCGTCACCAAGCACTCCTATTTGGAGGAATTGGGCTGAAATGTCCTACCCATGTTTTTATCACAGAGCATTCTTCCAGCTTTTTTACGTGGACATAATAGAAGGAAAAAATATAGTTATTTCAGAGAGTGATAGAGAATGGTTATTCTTTTTTCATCAGTGATCACAAACCCCATGACACTGAAGAATTCATTGACTAGTCAGTGATCATACTTGGGAAATTTTCAGAACACTTTGCTGAAGTCAATCAACTTAGAAATGGTATCTAATTCTAGAACCACTGTGCCAGTGTGGAGAAATGTATTATTCATATATGTGAGTTTCCCAGAAGTAAATTTTAAAGTAATTCTATAATATAAAATCATATCAAAATTCAAGGTGATGATTTTCTCTTTAGAAAAAGCAATTCTCTCTCTCTCAGACAATGCTTTTCAATTCACTTAGTCATTTCATGCCTCATTTCCTCCCACTCATTAGTTAACTATATATTCATTGAGTCTCCTATATGCCAGACATTGTAGCCTAGATCTAGACTCTGAGGATAGGACAGAAAAAAAAGATGGAAATTTTTTTTCAAGTGGAAAAAAGTATATAACAAACAAATGCATAAGTTAAACATATATGGTATATCAGATAGTGATAGATGCTATGAAAAATGAAACAGGAAAGAAAATAGGGAATACCTGGATCCATGGGACATGTAAGGTGCTCTTGTATATGGTATGTTTATTTCCACCAAAACTCAGGTTGCAATTTGATCCCCAGTATGGTGGTGTTGGGAGGTGGGTTGCATTGGGAGGTGTTTGGTTCATGGGGGAGGATCCCTCGTGGATGGCTTGGTGCCCTTCTAGCAGTAGTGAATGCGTCCTTGCTCCAGCAAGACTGGATTCGGTCTTGCAGAAATAGATGATTTCAGTTCTTCCTGGAACAGATTCGTTCACACAAGGCTGGGCTATTATAAAGCAAGATTCCTCTTCCTTTCTGGTCTCTGTGTGTACACATGAAGAAAAGGGAGGTCCTTTCTTCATCGTGTTTTGATCCCACACATGACCTTTACCAGAAGCCAAGCAGATGCTGGTACCAGGCCTCTTGTGCTTCCCAGCATACAGAACTCTGAGGTAAACAAACCTTTTTGACAATGAATTACCCAGCCTCAGGTATTCTGTTACAGCAACACAAAATGGACTAAAACAGAAGGGGACTGCAATGTTAAAGAGGGTCATCAGAGATTTTTCCTACCAAGAAGACATTTGGGAAAAGTAATAATACAGTGAGGGAATGAGCAATGTGGATGTCTGAGGGAATGCATTCCAAGCAGAGAGGAAAGGAAATGCAAAGTCCCTGTGGTGCAAGGATGTCTGGTACGTTCCAGGAAGAGCCACGTGGCCAGGAGAGCTAGAACAGAGTGAGCAAAGGGGAGGAATAGGAAGCCAGAACACATTAGGCCTTTCGGGCTATGATGAGAACATGAGCTGCAAGCATTAGACTTAGCACAGTTGTTGTCAGCAGAGCGACGTGATCTCACTTGCATTTTAGAAGGATTGTGCTCACTTCTGTGTGGAAATTAGGCTTTGGAAGAGCAAAAGCCCAAAGTTTACTTATCAAAGAACAAGTAGGAGACTATTGCAATAATCCAGGCAAAAAAAAAAAAAATACTACAGCTTGCATTATAATAAGACCGATCAATGCTGCCAGATTCCAGATATATTCTTGAGATAGAGTAAACAGAATTTTATTGGAATTAATATGAAATATGAACGAAGCCAAACATGACTTCACAATTTTGTCTTAAAAAACTAGAGGATGGAATTGGTCTTTGCTAAGTACGGAGGACAGTGGGAGAGACAGGTTTGCTAAGCAAAGGTATGGGGGAGACACTGTGGCAACTAGGAGTTCAGATTAGGACATGCTGAGTGTGAGCTAGATACCAAAGTGGAGATGTTGAGTAAGGACTTGGTTATATAAATGTGGAGTGGAGTGCATACATCTGCCCGGGAAATAGAATGCTGGGACGCTGAGTGCCATCAGCATAGAGATAGTATTTTAACCCTTGAGATGGGGTGAGATCATCAAGGGGTGAGCCTCCAAAATTCAACACCAAAACAATGACGAGGAGCCACAGAGAGACTGAGGAAGAGTGGTCAGTGACCTGGGAACATGGAAGGGAGTGGACAACTCTGTAAAACACCACTGAGAAGTCCTGTGAGATGAGGACATGCAGTTGACCACTGGAGCCATGACATTGAAGCCACCAATGACATTGATAAGAGTCTTTTCTTCTAAAGAGAATCAAGGGAAAGGAATTGAAACTGAGGGTACAGAGAATCTTTCAGAAGCTTCACTCTAAAGGGCAGCAAGGGAGATTTCTTATTATTATTATTGTACTTTAAGTTCTGGGATACATGTGCAGAATGTACAGTTTGTTCTACAGTGCTACAGTGATTCGCTGCACCTATCAACCTGTCATTTACATTAGGTATTTCTCCTAATGCTATCCCTCCCCTGGTCCCCTAACCCCTGACAGGACCCAGTGTGTGATGTTCCCCTCCCTGTGTCCATGTGTTCTCATTGTTCAACTCCCACTTATGAGTGAGAACATGTGGTATTTGGTTTTCTGTTCTTGTGTTAGTTTGCTAAGAATGATGGTTTCCAGCTTCATCCATGTCCCTGCAAACGACATGAACTCATCCTTTTTTATGGCTGCATAGTATTCCATGTTGTATATGTGCCACATTTTCTTTATCCAAGGGGAGACTTTAAGTCACATACAATAAAATTCACCAATTCTAGCTGTAGTGTTCAATTAGTTTTGACAAATGTATATACCTGTTTAAGCACCACCACAATAAAAATATTGAACATTTTCTTGATTTTGTTTTGTTTTATTGAGACAGGGTTTCATTCTGTCACCCAGACTGGAGTGCAGTGGCACGATCATGGCTCACTGCAGCTTTGACCTACTGGGCTCAAGCCATCCTCCTACCTCAGCCTCCTGAGTAGCTGAGACCACAAATGTGCACGCCATATCTGGCTAATTTTGGGGTGTTTTTGTTTTTGTTTTCTAGAGATGGGTTTCACCATGTTGCCCAGGCTGGTGTTGAACTCCTGGGCTCAAATGATCCTCCCACCTCAGCCTCCCAAAGTGTTGGGATTACAGGCATGAGCCACCATGCCTGACCTAGAATATTTTCATCACCTAAAAAACATCTTTTATGCTCTTTCTAGTTAATCAGCTTCTCACCCCCAGCCCCAGATCCAGGCAACTGCTGGTCTACTTTTTGTCACTATAGGGTCAGATGTGATTTTTAGAGCTTCACATAAATGGAATCATGCAGAATATAATCTTTTGTGTCTGGTTTATTTCACTCAGTATAATGTTTCTGAGCATCATCCGAGTTGATATATTTATTAATCAGTACTTTCTTTGTATTGCTGAGTAGTGTTCCATTGGATGGAGACACCATAGTTTGTTAATCCAGGTACCTGCTGATGAACTTTTGAATGTTTTCCGATTTAAGCATTTATGAATAAAGCTGCTATAAACATTTGTGCTTAAGTCCTATCCTTTGTGAATATTTGCTTTTATCCAACAGAGAATTTTTGTTTAAGATCAAAGGAATTTGGGAGTTACAATGACAGTTGCCATGGTGATGAGATTCTGAATTTGTCATGATATCTTGGTCCTGTGCTAATATACCTACCTCCTTGACAAATAAACAAGCATAGTTCAGCTGTAGTCATTTAATATTCCACTCTAGTGAAATATCATGAGACTACTATCCTTGCTTTCAAGTGGCATATAGTCTAGTGAAGAAAACAAAAGTGGAAATAAATTGGACAAGCATATACTCCTTAACAGGTTGAACAGTAAACTGAAGGAAGTCTTTGTACAGAGAGATCAAAACTGGTTGCAACTATAAGTTGGCTCAAGAAAATGTTTATGTATAATGATGATATGAGCTATATCGTGTTAAAGAATGAATGTATCAGTGCTAAAGAAAAGTCAGCCATGCTTATGATGTATTTCTAACCCTGAAGAGTATCATCAATCTGATTATCAGCTGTAACCACCACACTCCTGGGTGCATTACTTGCAAAGCCGGTCTCCTCATGACTTTAGTAACCAACTACGAGCTTGTGATTGGAGAAGCTTAGCTTGTGTTGCTTCTGGTACAGCCTGATTTGCCTTTTGCATGATCTGTGATAACTTTTCTAACTTTCTATGCCACCATTTCTCCCTTTGAAAAATGTAATCAGCCATATCTGAGTGAGATTAATGAAGTATCATGGGATTTATTGTACTTCATAATGACAAAATAAAGTGTGTTTACTGACAGTAAAATATTAGCATGAAAATGTGAGTTTCCCTGTGCTCCCCAAACTTTGACTATTTGTGTGTCTATCTATGTATCTGTGTCTCTCTTTCTCTCTCTCTCTCTCTTCGTGTATGTCTGTGTGTGTGTCTGTGTGTGTGTGTGTGTGTGTATGTGTCTATGTGTCTGTGTGTGTGTATGAAACCCTATTTCTTCTAACCTACTAGGAATAGATGGGCCAGATATTCTGAGGAAGAGAAGAACAGTCCTTGATCTCTGGGAGCTGGCCTGGCACTTGCAGTCGGGCACAGATGTGGTTAGGAGCTGGCCGAGAACACACTGGTGGGCCATAGTGTCTCCTGCCTCCTGCTGATCATGAACAATCTCACAGACACTGACATCGGACATGGTCACTCTGAGGCCATGATAAAGTGAGACCAAACAAGACCACTTCACAATTTTATCTAATAAAAGACAAAAATATAGTCACTGTGCGATCCATAAAACAGCAAACACCCTCCTCCTTCCTGGTGAGTATGATCAACTGCCACTTCTTCACAGCTTTATCCTCAGTCTAGATTATCTTCCCCACAGATAAGACTTACTCAGACACCCAGTCACAGAACTGTACCCTCTCTGACAGCAGCCACTCTAGAACAAAGTCCTGTTTCTTTAGATCCTCCTCAAAATCATCCAAAGTCTAGATTCTATAATAAGTCATTTTAACCCCTTCATATTGACACATCCCACAGATCTCCATAGTACATGTTTTTCCTCATCGCATGAGGAATCAACCCAACTTGTCTAACTACAGCTGTAGCCTGGTGGTCTCCGATTAAAAGGTCACTGATAATACATTTGTGTCAGAAATTTCAGTAAGAAAAAGAGAAGTAGACCTTAAGCTGCTACATCTCTCAGAGTAACTTTACAAATTACTCTTGGAGCTTACGAAACTTTCATGAGCCAAGGAACTGGTTCCTCACTGGCATCATGTAATGCCCCAAGAAGGGCTCGGGTGGAGGTGTTCATGTTGAGACAGAGCCTACCAACAGAGCTCCTCTGCTGATTCCTCTCTGACAATCCCTGCCTTCCCAGTCCTGGCCAATTACACACACTACCCTGCCCAGGCTCTGAGTCAGCCAGCCCTAGCCAGGAAGGGATTAACACCGTATGTGGAGTCTGGAATTCATCTTCCAGTTGTAGGCCTGGTGTCGGAGGAGCCCTGAGTACCAGGCTGCAGCCCTGTTCTCTAACCAGACTTCAGCCTTAATTTCCTACTTCGTACTCCAGCCCACTGCTGGGTCTGGAGCTTTGCCTAAAACCATCATATCCCATTTGGCAGGGATTCGACACCTTGCCATGTCCTTGCCCTCATCCATCCCCTGGGAGGTGGTAGCTTGTTCCTCATATTCCCAGCTGCTGGCAGAGGTACCAATCTACATATATCCTCCAGATCCATGATGTGGCTGACCTTTCTGGCACTGCACATTGCACCACTGGGTCTGGAATGGGCCTTTTGGCTGAAAAAGCCCCTTAGTCTGTTCCCATCTGGTACTAGGTTTCTTTAACACTTCCTCTTGGCCAGTGCCAGAATCCCTGACAGTTTAGCCCACCCAAGTTATAACGACCCCACTCGCTAAACACAATTTATTTATGTGCAACTGGACACCTTCCTTGGCCATCACCCAATAGAGAAAGTTGCTGCAAGAACTAGCCCTCTGAGTCTTCAAGACATCATCTCAGATTTAGGAAAGCAACAGGAAATAGGAGGGGGTTGCCTCCCACCACATCAAGGATCACAGAGCAAGAATCACAGCCATTATTCTATGTGCCTAAATCACTTTCTAAAAGCAAATAAATGCAACTTCAAAAACTCCCATGACATAAAAATACATAAGAACTTAATCAATACTTAAACATTGGGTAGTTACTAGATGTTTAACAACCTTGTAATAAGCATTCAATAAATGTTTGTTCAACTAATAAATAGGTTTGACAACTGGGAGCCCTGAGACGCAGTTTCTATTGCTATTGCTCACAGCCACACAGCTAGATACCTTAGGGGCGGAACTAGAGCGAAACTCTCTTGGCTCCAATCCAGTATTCTTCGTACTAGAGTAAAACTCTTTATTCAGTAAATATTGATCGATTTATAACAGCACAAACTTCTAAATCAATTTTTTTACTGGGCTTTTATGTCTAAAATTATTGAAGTTTTACGAGTTTTGGGAAGTTAATACTGGCTACTTAAGCACTTGGTTGAGAAACATGCCACACATGTGCCTAAATTCTGCGGCAAAATTGGGAAAGGAACTTATCCAATACTAAGAATGTATAAACATTTTTATCACGTAAAAGAATATTTAAATATTGACATCATAAAACTTGAAGCTTTTTCATGTCCTTGAGCCACACAGTAGAAAAAGAGAATGCAAAAAAAAAAAAAAAAATGAGCCAAGTAGGGGAAGACAAAAAGGGTCACAGAAAGGAGATTGAAAGCCAAAGAAACACCTTTGCAATTCTCCAGAAATTAACTCTGTCCCTCCCACCTCATCACTTCAGAAAAGGAAGCTTTAAAGGAAGCCTCTGGCTCACTCCACTGCTCTTCTTGAAATCCCCACAGGCTGCTAGAAAAAAATATAATTTCCATTAACGCAAACACCAGCTGTGTTGGGCCTAACACTCCTTTACACTTTATTTAAAGGAAGCTCTCTAATCAGACGATTTGATTGCCTTGCTACCTAAAGTGTGGGCCAGGAAGGACCCGTAGCACATCAGCAGCACCTGGGAGTTTGTGAGAAATGCAGTCTCTCCCGCACATCCTGGAATCTGCAGTTTATCAAGACCCCCAGGTGATTCATATGCACAGAGACGATCGATCAAATGACACTGCTCTCAGGTGCTGTAAAAGGGCAGACTTGACTGGTACTGGCAAGAGATCGTTTCGGTTCCCAGAGGTCGTTAAAGAAGGTGTGGGCAGGGAGCCCTTCAGAGCATGGGAGAAGGTGCCAAAGACCAATTTACCTTCTTAGCCTTTTTCCTAAGGACCCAGGGGCCTGCAAAACTCTGCCTCCACCAAAATCACCTGACTATGCAATGGATTGCTAAGGCCTGTGAGGTTCATGTGACTGTTCATGTGAAATACAGATGATGTACACACAGAATATATACAAGAATTAATGTAACTCAAGCCCCTGTAATTGACTGGTCAACTGAAGTATTTAGCAAGAGAGATTACACAGCTCTCCAAGGCACCCAAATTAAAGCCAAGGGGCACCCAGGCATAAGGAGAACCTGCTATTTGTATTCCTGTGAGCGTTAGTCAGAAGCTCTGATGAGTGTGCTGACGCCCTCCACACCACGAACAAATGCAGAATTGTGCGATTAACTAGAGGATGAGGACTGAAAGATGCTCCTACTCTGAATAATCGAATAAACTATTTGGTGTTCCTTAATCCAATAATTGCCTAAGCAGTATCTTTTTCAACATAATTATCTATGTTTAAGATTCAAATAAAAACATTTACTCCAACCTTTACAATATGTCCTTCTCCTTTTGCCTCCTCCTCTTCCTTTTCTTTCTTCTTTCTCCTCCTCCTTCTCCTTCAACCTATTTGCTTGTAAGCCTGACTAATTTTCTGATAGCTTAATTGTATGTTTTCCCTGGGATGGAGTCCAGACCTCAAGGGTGCAGTAACATCTTTAGCCAGTTGGGGGCAATGAAGGGCAGCAGAACTGGATCAGGCTTTGGGCAAGCAGCCTCCCGCTGGGCAATTTAACCAGAGTCACAATTAGAGACCAAGAGATCCGTTGTTGGGTCTGGTGGGGAGGGAAGAGGGCTCTAATTGAGCTGGGAGCTGCTCAGAAGGAGCAGAAATAGACAATGATTCCAGAAGAGGGGAGTTCCGGGACGCAGCCAGGAGGGAGGGACGGGAACTCTGATTGCATCCTGGAGCGAGCAATTCTTAGAAAACCCCAAACCCAGTCCCCTAGTCTTTGCCCCAAAGAGCTTCCTAAAACAGAGCCAGAATTCACTTCATTTAAAAGAATAGCTCAGCAGGTAGCCGCTAACTCCATCTCGCAGAGGAAGCCCTTGTTTCTCCCTCAGGAATGCAATGAAGGTTGAGCTTCTATCTTGCCAATTACCCCACAGAGTAGCTGATGGCACATTGAAGGGGGTGCGTGTGTGAGTATAAGCGTGTATGCATGTGTGTTTTGGAAAAAGAAAATCACTCCTCGACCAAACAGAAAGCTTGAAAGGATGGTGTCCATAATTTATTCATTATCACCAACCCACTCCTTTGTAGGGCAACATGCTTTGAGTTTGGAAGTAAATCTAGATCCAGCCCTATGCATAGGTACCTTCGTAAAGATGACATGAATCTAGGTAATTTAAGTTGAATTCTGGTTTCCCAAGTAATGTTTAGAAATGAAGAATTCCCTTTCCATTTAATTTCCTTCAACAACAGTCTGTGGCTACAGCGCAAACTCTGTTTTAAATATTCAGTCCTGTTGAACTTGCATTTATTTGTTTTTATTGTTTTGCTTTGCTTTTTTTGTGGGGGGAGACAAGGGTCTCACTGTGCTGGCCAAGCTGGTCTCAAACTCCTGGCCTCAAACGATCCTTCCACCTCAGCCTCCAAGAAGCTGAGGCTACAGGCATGAGCCACCACAGTCAGCTAGACCCACATTGTTTTTTAAATTATTTATTTTGCTCATCCTTAAGACAATGAATTGTTTTTATTTGTGTGTGTGTGTGTGTGTGTGTGTGTGTGTGTGTGTGTGTGTGTGTGTGTGTGTTTTATTATACTTTACGTTCTGGGATACATGTGCGGAACATGCAGATTTGTTACATAGGTATACATGTGCCATGGTGGTTTGCTACACCCATCATCCCGTCATCTAGGTTTTAAGCCCCACACGCATTAGGTATTTATCCTAATGCTCTCTCTCCCCTTGTCCCACCCTCCGACAGGCCCTGGTATGTGATGTTCCCCTCCCTGTGTCTACGTATCCTCATTGTTCAACTCCCACTTATGCAGAACATGCGGTGTCTGGTTTTCTGTTCCCGTGTTAGTTTGCTGAGAACACATATGTTTATTGCAGCACTATTTGCAGTAGCAAAGACTTGGAACCAACCCAAATGCCCATCAATGATAGACTGGACAAAAACAACTGTGGCACATATACACCATGAAATACTATGCAGCCGTAATAAAAGAATGGTTCTTGTCTTTTGCAGGAACATGGATGAAGTTAGAGCCACATTTATCTGATAATTGTAAAGGTAGCCAAAGAATCTCATCCCCATAAACATGCTTTCTCTTCTAGAGATCTCCAACACCTCATGAGTTACAGAATATACATGATTTCTAATTACATACGAAGCCAGAAAAATATTGAAATGTGATGATATGCTTTTGGAGAGACACTTTTTATAATCTTATGAACTCCTAATTAACAAAGGAAAAATGACCCATACTTAAATTTGACTTTCCTCTTCTTTTTTCTCGTCTTTTCCATGTTTTCTATTTTTTTCAAGATTTTTGATTAAGACATTTCAGTCTTTGTAATAAAAACATCAACAGTATCTCAATCCAAATTTGTAACACAGTTTATAGTCTAGAGAATGTGTGCTTTATTAGACTTATAAACAGCAATAATCACAACTGCTACAATTTCTTGATTGCTGGTTCTATGCTGGAAACCATACTAGGTTCACTGTATAGTCTATTGCTAATTCTTAATCACCACCCTGTTTGGTAGATGCTATCATCCCCATATTAGAGACTAAGATAAAATTAAACAAGAACTAGAGCTCTTTCTCTAAGGGGGAGACAAGGCATTAACCATGCCTTTTTGATTAATTCCACAAGTAAATAATACTAGATATTCAGTGTCATCATCTCTACAAATGTATTGCCTTCCTTCTGTGGACCAACCTCTTTTCTAGATATTCATAAACATTAGCTTATTTAATCCTTGCAAGAGCCTCATGAGATGCCTCTAATTCTCACCAGGATGCAGGTGAGAAAACCAAAATTTAGCCACATGCTCAGAAGTGGCAAAGTTAAGAACTTAACACAGATTTTCTGATTCCAATTTCAATGCCTTTCCACTAAAATCCAGCTGTATCCCAGACAAACAACAAACAGAAAGTCATACTCATTTTTGTAATGTGGCAGAAGCAGTCTATTTACTGCTATGCCTTCACTATCAAAAGCATGCCTGGACTTTTCCCAACAAGCAGCTGAAAGTGTAGTGGAATTATCACAGGTGTGCCATTAGCAAGAACTCTGTTCAAATCTACTGCTGTGACGTAATCGCTACAGGAACTTAAGGGAGTGGGTTGTTAATCCCTCAACACTTGTTTCTCCATCAATCAAATAGGCATTCTTATCTGTCTCCTTATCATCATCTTTGGTAATTAAACTCCATGAGGGCAGGGATTTTTTTTATCTTAGCCACTCCTCTTTTCTCAAATGTTTAGAACATAGTATACACTTACAATATTTTTGTAGGGAAAAAGAACATGATTCACATGTTTGTTGTAAAGATCAGATGAATTCATATGTGTGAATGTTCTCAGTTTATTCTTTCTTCCTCCTATTTGAGGGATTAACCTTCAAATTAGGTTAGCTTAGTATTATAAACTAGTTCTGTCTACACATCTAAGTATGGATTCTCCTTGACTTCTGAAAAGCCTTATCTTTTAAGTACAGTTAGAGAATGCCTAAAGCTTTAAGATTTCTAAGATTCAGTGAGTGAAAAACAATTGCCAAAATATTTTGATTTGCTTTCTAGCCACTTCATCCATATGACTTGGAATCAAGCACTAAACTCTCTGAGGTTCTGAGAGTGGGGATGCTATTACACTCTTAAGGTTATCGCAAATATGAGCTTAAAAGCATAAAGAATATTTTTTTCCTAATTGAAAAACACTTGTCAAAGCATGCTTGTTGATTAAAACTGCTGTCAGTCTAGATTACAAATTTAGATCATTTATCTTAGTGATTTGGCTAGAAGTTCTTTAATTTAGTAATTGCCTTGTCAATAATGACAAGAGCTAATACTCACTGAGAACTTCTATGGGCTGAGTGCTCACTCCAGCACTTTACATGTATCCACTCATTTAAACCTCACATATCTCCTGTGAGATGGGTGTCACAGATGGGTAAACTGAGGCACAGACAGGCTAAGTAAAAGATACAACCAGAAAGAAGGATTTGAAGACAAGCAACTGGATCCAGAGACTGAGCTCTTAACTACTAAATTGTGTGTATTTCAACTTCATGATTGAGCTATCTCTTTAGATCAGGGTTTTTCTTTTTTTTACCTTTTTGCACATGGACTCCTTCATCAGTCTAAAAAAAATCTATTGACTCTCTGTCAGAGTAATGCTCATCAATGCTTTAAATAAAATACATAGGCTTATGAAGAGAATAGATTACAGTGAAAAGTTATTCAAATGTTTTTAAAACTAAATGTACAACAAGATGATATATTTGCCTCTTTATTACCTGTTAAATAACAAGAACTGGTGTCAGAGTCTAATCATTGCTATTCTTTAGTGGATAAATAACAAGTGTAACGACATGAAAATGTCTCATTTGTTTTGGCATTGAAGTCTTGGGTATTGCTAACACTACTGTGGCTTGCAGCTGACATTCTTGATTGAAGACAGTGCTAAGTTTCAGATTTAGGGTAGTGAAAGTCAAGATGTAAATTTTTCCCATCCAAGTATCTGGACCACTGGATTCTGTCTTAACTCCTCTTGAACAGACTCTCAGTTTATAGTCTAACTTTAAAATGTGTTTATTGTTTACAGGTAACAGAAAACTCTCATTGGCATGACATTTTGAAATAGATGTAGGTTTTCCTTTTTTTTTTTTTTTTTTTTTTT